>VWYP01008960.1:8691-23329 GCA_013400435.1 Pycnonotus jocosus | reverse complement strand
TTTTGTTGATTTTTGGGGGGGTTATTTGTTTGTTGTTTCTTCTTGGTTTTGTGGTTTGGTTTGGTTTGGTTTTTTGTGGGGGTTTGTTTTATTTTGGTTTTTGGTGGAGTTTTGTTTGTTCATTTGTTGGGTTTTTGGGGTTTTTTTTTGAAAAACACATAGGTGGCTGGATTTGTTCCCCATCAAATCTCCAAATGTATGGCTCAGGAGTTACCACAAGTACCTTAACTCTCTTTTGTGTTACAGGCAGTGAGATTCCTCAAACATTGCAGGGTTTAGAGCAGACTTTTCACAGAGCTCAGTTATTTACTTTTTTGTAAACTCCCTTCTGGCATTTTAAAAACTCCAACAACTTGATAAAAATGTCTTTTAGATATTGTTTAACAGCCTTTCACTTAACCTGTGCTCTCTCAGGGCTCTCCACTGTTCTTATTTCCATGCAGAGCTCTTCTGTGCCCTGAAGCAAGCTCCAGATTATTATACTGCTATACACATACCACTAATGCTAAACGGTTCTTTTCACTTGTGCACACATCAACTAATCAACATGAGGGACCTGCAGCCATCAGTCTGAGAGCCTTGTTTGCCATCATCACCACTGAGGCCTACAGATCAATAAAAAGATGATATTGTTTATATAAAACCCAATAAACAAGTCCTGTCTGAGGCTTACATATGGTTTCATTCATTCTAATAAAGGAAGTGCATCTCTTATGAGCTTTAGCCCATCAGATTTTGTAAACTGCTTATTCACTTCAACAATCACTGACACAAGGATATTGTTGTATCCAAGTCTAGGTCAAGCAAGACTTACTTGATCTCATCCCATTTCCATAATAATCTCTGTCATTTCTCTAAGAATAAGAAGGTAAGGGCACTTTTATTGCTGCAATAAAAACAGCAAAGTGATCTTCTGATGGCACTTAATTAGATTCATTTTATCTTCTTTGACTGAGCATGACATACTGTAACCCTTATTTATGAAGTAAAAATGAATGTCTTATGGTTCCTAACACAATTGAAGAAGAAATTACCGTGGTATTCCGCTTAATCTGTATTTGTATCTGACATAAATGATCTTAAGATAAATTACAGGAAATTATTTTCTACTCCTGGTAACCATAACAACAGATGAGAATTGGTTCTAGTTCAACTTACTGACTGTTTCTGAACTCTTTAGTAATGTTTAATAAAAATTATAAGGCAAAAGCAATCCACAGACTTTTGCTTTTGTTTGTATAAGAACAATTTGTGGAGCACTGAAAGGTAATTTTAGGTTTAGATTAGGCTTAGGTCTTTCAGCTCTCCAGCAGAGGTAGGGTGAAATGCATTCCTGTTTCAAAGTGTGATGGCACACAGGTCATGTAAGGGGTCTTCCCCAAGAAGGGCCACATGGCAAAGTTTAACAAAAACCTCCATGGAATGTGTGGAAGTGAGCAAAATGTGAGCATAACTGGAGAGGATTTTAGAAAATACTGCAGATCTGAGCAATCCCTACAACTGTCTTTGAAGGACAGTAGGGATAGTTAATGAATTAATCTCCATGACAAGCTGATGCTAATATAAGGGACCTGAACAGCTTGGAGGCTTTGAAGAAGTTGAATTGAGCAGAGTAGGTCATGGCAATGAGTGAGTTTTCAAAACTGGAGAAGAGCCCTTGGTGTACAGGGACAGAGCTAAGAGTTTTGAAGAAATTCTGAGCTTTTTATTAAACAGGTCTATAAGTATCATACAACCACCAGATACCATGGTAAGGGCCTCAGAAGATCTCTGGTTCAAGATAATGCTGAAAGCAGAGCCTGCTGTGAGTTCAGAAAAGGTTGCTCAAGGTTTTATCCAGTTGACTCTTGAAAACCACCAAGGATGGAGACAGCAAAAACTCTACGAGAAACCTGCTCTGTATGTTAACTGTTCTCATGATGAAAAAGTTCCTCCACTCATGCAATCTTTATAATAGTTATAATCTTTATATGCAATTGCTTATTTCATTTTATACCTCTTTTTTCTCATGATCTAGCATACTCCACTATGAAAAGCCTGGCTCTGACTTTTCAATGATCTTCTCTTAGTTACTAGGAGGCTGAAGCTATTAGGCACCCTGAAACCGCATCTCCTCCAGGCTGAGCAACTACAGGTGCCTCAGAAGATCTCCTCAAGGGGAAAATGCTCCCCACCTGAGTATCCTGTTGGCTGTCTCCTGAATTTGCTCAATTTTTTCAATATCTTGTTCATATTTGGGGGCCCAGACTAAATAAACTATTTAGATGTACTTTAACAAGTGCCAAGCAGAATGGATAATCACTTTCCTTGATCTCTCATTTCTGTTGGTACAGCCCTGGGTGCTGATGGCTGTTTTTGCTGCCTGGGCACAAGATTGTCTCATGAGCCTGGGGAGATGATCCCATCCATTTCAGCAGAGCATCTCTCCAGCTTTCTCTCTCACCTGGTCAACTATTGCTGAGGATGGGTCCTTCCCAAGGGCAAGACCTCATGTGCTTTAAGGCTCGCATAGCAAAATACAAGGCCTCTCCTGGCCCATGACAACCTGCATGGCCTTGAATGTGGAAATAGTGGGATCTAGGGTAGGTTCTTTCTCTACTTTTGCAGTTACCTGCAAACAGACACAGCTTTGTGGTAAGATTGGCCCATTTTCAGTATCCAATTATCCAGTCTTGAAAAATTTATTAGACCTGAGAAAAAACTTAAAAAGGACTGATGACAAAAAAGGAACCTGGAAGACAAAGCACACATCAGCTCTCAGAAAAGTGATACCTGGCAGTATCCATGAGTTTTCCCAGAACAGGAGATGACACAAGAATTACCAATTGTTGTTTGCCCTCAGTTGAGCCTTTAGATGCAGCAATTTTAAAACAGAGAGAGAAGCATTTTTAAGATGCTTACCACAGGGTAAACACCAGTAAAAAGGGAAAAGTGTTTGGGGAGACCCTTGATCAGAATAATTTGCTGCCCAGTATGTGCTAAATTCATTTAAACACATATGTTGACACAGGATGACACAGAGTGCAACAACCTTTGACAGATGTGCAGGCTAACAAATACTAGATAAAAGAAACAGTTCTTTCAGCCAAAAAGCTGTATTTTGTGCATCCACAGGATATGTTTACATATTCTTGTGAGAGGAGTCAAGAATGACCCCTACCTGCACTACAGTTCAAGGTTAAAATGGTGCATGATGTAAGAGCACTGTGCCAAGGCTGAGTGTACAACCTTTGGCATAAACAGATTTGGCAGACCAGCCCAGTTGTGGGGCAGAATCTCTACTTTCTGCATGATCCTATAAAAATCTTAATATACATGTGCATTTCCTAAGCTGCTCCAATTGGAAGAAAGAAGAAAATAGTCAAGTATTGGGCAGCCAGTAAGTTGAAGGAGATGCAGTGTGGGGTAGGACAGGTAGATCTAGTAACATGTGTGTTTGAGGGAACCTATCAAGATTTATTTTGGTTGCAGATGGGACTGTACAAAATGAGTGTCCACTACATGACCTGGCAGGCAGCAGAACAGTCAGAATAGATTGGAAAGATGTCAGCACAGCAAAAAAAAAAAAAAATGGATATGGTTTGCTCTGGCACCATGAAATCAGAGATTAAACCACAAAGAGCACTGGGTGTCTCACATTTTCTCCTGTGTTTTGCCCTCATAAAGGAATTGCATGGCAGGCTGCTTACAGCAGGACAGCCCTTGCAAGCTATGAATTTACACCCACCAGGGATCTAACACATGATGACTGGATGTCAGTAAAGCTGGGGCAGTTTACATCAGACCATTTGCAATTATTCCTTTCCTTTCTGAAAACCATTTTACAGATAATAATAAAATTACACAGCAATTAAGTAGTGAGTCATTACACCCTGTGGAAGCAATTCAATAGATAGTGAGGCAACATCCATCCTGAAGTGGTTAATTATTTGTCTTAAGAAACAGGCCTTCTTCCATGGAAGCATCTGAAGGTCACTGTGTTCAGTCAGAGTGTGTCTAATCCCAGCAGATCAAGGCACAAAACAACACAACCTGTGTGTGCAGCCTCCCCTGCAGAACAAATGGTGAACCACCACAACAAGAAGGCAAGGAGATTTGACTAACAATCAGAAAAATCAAAGTTGCTCTCCCTTCTTCTGCAGTTCCACTGAACAAATTCAAAATCCCCTAATGTCAGGCCATTTTATCCATTCAATCTGCTTGAACCCTTGAACTTTTCAATGAGCACAAGATTTAAAGAACTTAATGCTAAAAGGCAGTTAAAAGAAACTTTTTTTCTCTTTAACATGTTCAGAGAAAAAATCTGAAGTCTCTAACTTTCTCTCAGACAAGCAAAAGCAACAACTACATCACGCTTAAAAAAAATTATGACAGGAAATTCTTGATGGTGGCAACGCCATTTTATGATTTATAAGAACAGTTGTATTCCACCCTAATTTCCCAACTGAATAGCAGATGCTCTTCGGCAAAAAGCTGTTATCATTTTATCTGTTTTACAATATGCCATGTATATTTTGCCAATCACATTTTGGCTCCCACCACGGGGTCTGCTGTGAGGCAGTTGTAAGCTTGTTTAATCAGCTCAGCATAATCTGGTGCTTTCAACACGGCGAGCACGCACACACAAGCACATCATGCACTGCCCACACTATTCCCTTCTGCCTTGTAAAATAGAGATACATCACTCCATCCATTTGTTAGGCAGAACCCACCTTTGAAGGGCTGCCTGAAGTTCTGCTTAAAATGGATGGCACAATATGCTACATGTTTGGTTGTTTTTTTTTTTTTTAACCTGGCTGAGCAGCTATTCGTTAAAAAACATGGCCTTAATTGGTGTTGCCTCACATTTGTTTTAAAGCAGATTATTAGGTTACACGTAGCACGATGCACGCTGCTGTTTGGCAGTTCAAAACCGTGAATCAAAAAAAAGCTGCTTAAACTTTGTACCTGTGCAAATAGAGACTTTCATCTTCACAAGCTTAACAATTTATCCTCCCAAAACTCATCCATCAAACTGTAGACTGATTTCCCTTGAAAACACCTGGTATTAGCTCGTTCCGTTGCAAGCTCTGGTTATTTCCAAGGCTGCTGACACCAATTTGCATGAAAATTCCCATTTCACATATCTATTCATGAAGAGGCACATCTTGATCTGAGTTTGTTCTGCGATACAGAAATCTTACAGAAGATGGCAGTTGGGTTTTGTGACTTCTCAGCTCTTCACTTTTTCTTTTTTTCTTTTTTTTCTTTTTTTGTTTTTTTTGCTGCCACCGTGTTGTTCCTGTGATGATTGTTCCTGTTGTCCCTCAGCTAAACTGACCAAAAGGGTCCATGGCCATGGTCCATAGCTTTTACTGGGCCTTGCACATAAAAACACCAAGTCAGCAATAATAAAGAGCAGCCCTCAGCACTTTTTTATACTGCCATTACACACTGCTTGCTTTTCATTAAGGGAGAACTAGAAATTTAGCTTTTCACTGGATATAGCATCATCACAGTCACTGGGTGTAACAGTTCCAGCAAAACTCCTCTGATTAACAGTACAAGGATTGATGATTTCAGACTTCATCTGTAGAGGAACCAGCATACTTGCACTAACATGCTGAATCTCCCTGAAAGTTAGTTTTCTAACCAAATCTTTCACCCTGATAGAAGGGAATGGAGAGAGAAGATCCCACTGCTGTCATAGGGGCTGATGCCTGTGTACACTGTGTAGGACAAAGCCATTGCCTGGATTGCAGAGGATGTTAGTGGATCTGTTAGAGGATCTGTTACATCTGCACCCCTTGGTTCATCCCAGAATATGTCTTCCTGAGTTCTGGAGCAGCATTTTCAATTGCTTATCTACCTGTCACTGTGTGCCTCTTTTTGCCTGCCCGGGCTAGCTTGGCACACAGGCAGCACATGGGAGCGAGCTCGATCCTCGGAAGGATTTTGCTCGCTCTTGTGGGTTCTTGGCCCCATCCGGACGATAGCAAGGCGAATGGTGAAGAATAAAGAGGGGTCTCCCAGAGGGGACAACTGCAGAGGTTTATTGTAAGGTCTCACAGAGAGAGCCTCACCTTCAGGCTGTCTACCCCGGAGAGCATGTGCTCTCTGATTACCATAGCTTTTATGGGGGGGAGGAGGTGAGGGGTGGATTTGGAAAGGGGCCAATTAGGTACAACAGGGTGTGGCTCTCAGATATGACAGACAGGGGGTACACAAATCATAAAGGGAAGGAGGGGATTCCCTAGGGCTTTGCCCAATCACTTAGAGCCTCTCCCAGAACTTTCCAGAAATTAGGGATTGTCTCCAGGATGACAGGCAGGCTCTAGGGGCAGGGGTTAAGGGGATTGACAAGGGGATTTGAGGGAAGAACAACCTTGGTTGATGGGGGAAACAACTCAAAGGCGGGAAAATACATGGGGGAAAATAGGAATGAACCAAAGGGAGATACTGGGGTACATAAAACTGTAAAAATACAAAGAACCAAAATACAAAATTAGAACCTAGTTTGAAAAAGCACCACTACATCTACCCAGTCCTGGGCAGCCTGTAGATGAGGATTAGGACCTGGCCAGGAGACAGGACAAAAGCTCCTTGAGAAGTAAAAATCTGTGAGATGTCTGAAAACAGCAGAGCTTTGATAGAAATTCAGCTCATCCACTGATATGTCATCAGTCAAATGGAATGAAAAGAAAACAATTTGCTTCCAGTTAATAAAAACTGTCTTTTGGCAGATGTCCCAAGAACACTCTTCCTCCTACCCCATTCCTGAAGGGACTCCATGGTTAAAACTTGTGCATCTCTAGTTCAGATGGAGATGCAGAGCCTCGAGGAACCCCCAGGGATCCAGCTCTGAGAGGGTGTGATCACTGCCCTGTCCATGGGAATGCACAGGGGAGGATCTGGGAAAGTGCTACCTTGGAACAAGAGGGGCCCACACTTGGGCATGGAAGGATTTATAAAGGAAAGCTTGGCATCAATGGCCATCTGCAGAGCAAGAACAGCCACACACAAATATTGAGCTTACTGCCTGGGTGGTTTTTTGAAGATAAAGATGGAAAAATAGTTTTGGCCACATCAAAAGACAAAGGAGAATGGGCTGACACTTTTGGAAATGGGGATGAAGTTGATGAATAGTGATAGAAATGCCATGCAATGATTTCTTCTGCCTCCCAACAAATGTTGGTATAAAAGCTCAGTGGCTTTTGCCTGTAAGGCAAGTTTTAAAGCAAACCTCATATTGTTCTTGAAGTGTTTATTTGCTCATCCAGCAAGAGGAGAAAAACTACTCTGCAATTTGTCTCATCAGGTATGGACAACTCACCAGTAGTAGAGAATGAAAATTAATTTGGCATGATACTCTCTGTGCCAGAGAAAAAGGTACAACTACAAAAACCTGTAAATTTCAGTGGCTTAAATATCTGTTTTCTTTGTGGAAAGAATTGACTAGAGGAGGTAAAAAATATCAGTCAATAAAATAATCTACCATGGCCTTGTTCCAAATTTCAAGCCAACCAAAAAAATTATTACCAAATATTTGTCGAAAGATATCATATACGAATTACATTAGACTATAAGGTAAAGTGCATATATAAATACATATATAAAGACATATGCACTTCTTGAGACCAAAACTAGTACCAACTTTTTAAACTTACTGTAGTCACTGTAAGTGAATAAAAAGGGTTGATAATTATTTCTCTGGCTGTTCCAGTGGCATTCCAGCCAAATAGCTTCCCCAGGAACTTTCCTTTTGAGTGGGTGTGTTTTCAGTTCTGAAAAACAGCAGTGATTTCACAATTTAATACCTCTAGAAATGATAATTAAAAGTTACAAACCTATTTTTTGTAATTCTTCTGTTTATTCAGACTTCAAATCAATAGTCTACCTTGGAGGCATCAAATCCTCCCCCAGCCAGCTCTCACAGCTGCACAGACTGTTTTGTGCTGTTTGCTGCCTCGTGAGATGCTGCTTTCTCTTTTCTTTTTCTTTTTTTTTTTTTTTCTTTTTCTGGGGCACAGACAAGGAAGAAGCATATTCCAAAACCTGAGAAAGAACTAACAGTTTTCATGCAAAGATGACAAATGATTAATGTGTTGGGAGAAACAGATGGAGGTTCCTTTATCTCAACCATGTTTCAGCTCTTGAAACAGCAAAGAATATGGCCCAAAGGCAGAAGTGTCATATCCTGCCTCATAGACATTTGTTCCCCAACCATTGAGAAATGCTTTTATCTTCCCTGTGCAATAATTACAGGGCATCAAAAGGCCAAGAAGGCACTGAGCTACACCTGAATTGTCACTGGAGTTTGATATTTCAATGCAACATGTTCCATAGTTGCTTGTTTCTGTGTTTTATCTCAGCACTTCAAGCTCTGTCATCTTGGGTGTAGTACTGCAAAGCAAGGCTGTTTATCTGTGTGCTAGAGGAGTTCCACCAGGCTTATCCCTCTTTTTCACTCTTCTGGAAAAAGAATCCTGCAGATCACACAGGTCAAGCTGACCCTTTCATCTATCTCCCACAGCCTGTGGAGAGTCTGGGCTTTCCTCTCTGCTCCCAATACTTTATGTTCTTTCACAGACGCTTTTAGTCACTCACATCCTTGAGTAATAACTCCAGTCATTACTGCACCCCCAGCTGCAGCCAGTAACAGCTCCCTCCCATCCCAGCTTTCTCAGAGGCTGCACCAGCTCCCACCTTTCAGTGGGGTTTACTGATTTTTTTCCCATCACTCACCCATCAGGCCTAGGACTTGCTGGTTGCTAAAACAATCAATGGAGAGCAGCCCCTGCATGTACAAGCCATGGATGAAGCACCAGGTAGCACAGATCTCAGTCCCAGTGAATATCCCTGCTGCTCTGCAGAGCTTGTCAGCCCAGCTGCAGTGAGAGCTCAGCAGAGGACCTGCTTTAACCCACTTTCCCATGCGAGTTAAAGTGTGAATCAACCACCTCTGGAACGGGTGATTTTAGGAAGCAGCACTGTCATTACTGTGGGGATTCCAATTCCTCACAGGCCCCAACCTGGACAGGTCCATCTGCTCCAGCATCAGCAAAGAACAAGCAGAACTCTGCAGATCTGGCAAAAGGGACTAAGAAGGAGAGTATGTCAAACAGGCAAGGAGGCACAAGGCACAGTGATGTGATTCTAGTTTGCACAGCAGCTGCTTGGCCACTGCCAAGGGTATTGTTGGAAACTTTGCAGAAATGAGTTCCAGGGTCTTGCTGTTGTGGATGTAAGCTGACCCCACTCATGCAGCCTTGGAGCTTCACAGCCTTGCAGCACAAACAGCCTGCAGGACTGGTTTGTGCTTTTTGATGACCCTTTCTCAGGGAAGTCTCCTGATTATTCAAATAACTGTAAAACACTGTTAAAGATGAGGATGTGTTCTGGTGTCTCAGAAAACAATAACAGCATAACACTCCCCACTTTATTGGTCTACAGGGTTATCATAATTACTGGGATGAGTAGCTGGTCGGTTGCACATATTGATTCTCTGCCATGCTGTGGAAGTGCAGGTCCAGACACCAGAGTAATAAATCTAAGTACCAGGCTGACAGAATATGCTCTTGAGCTATGCAGCAGCCACTGCAAATGCTATCTGTGGAAAAGAGAGGCTATGATGGATAAATATCTTTTAATCAGCTTGTTTGAGGAACACTTGATCTCTCAAAGATGAAAAAAAATCCTATAAGTGGTGGAAAACATGGAGAACATCCAATTAAAAGAATTTAGTCTCTCTACAACTATTTCCATTTTCATAGAAGAGCAGATAGATTCATGACCTTGTGCATAAAGACCTCAACATATTCCAATATGGTGGAGTGTAATCTGCAGAAAACCTGCATATTTTGCTAAGAGAATCTACTCTTTATAAACCTCTTAACAAAAGGAAATAGCTGCATGATAAAGCCTGCTAGCTACATCATCTTGCAGCTTTTAACATGTCAGAGAAAGGTCTTTTCCACCATTCAGGTGGGAGTTGGGGTACAGGCAGCTGAAGCCCTGGAAAAGACTGTGAGCCCTTCCTCACACTGCTCAGTGTGAGGAAATCAGACAGCAAAAGTGATAAACAGGAGAGGAAATCCTGCTAGAGCCCATGAGCAATGGTGCAGCCTGTGTAAAGACCAGCTTGGGAAGTACTTTCTGTATTTAATTGTTGCATTAACCGTGTCAGGGGCCTGTACCCACAAACCATGTCAACAATCCTGGAGCACAGTCAGAGGGTATCTGGCCTCTCAGCTGCAGGGAATCCTGCAGGAGGCAGAGGAGGCTGAGGACATCAAGCTGCATTTACACTCACGCCAGAAGAGAGACTGGCTCTGTTGGAGAGCCAGACGCTTCACTTCTCACATCACTGCTCATACTGCTGGCTGTTTTCTGAAGCAATCAGAAATGCTTCAGAAATATGTTGGACCATATTAGCTCTTCAAGACAGAGAGAGTCAGCTGCTTTCTAATTATAAGATGCTGCTTCTTATTGAAGCAGGGAGATGGGTTTCTCCCAAGCAGCAAACCACTGGATATAATCGCTCCTGTTTTCTGTAGAACCTAGACAAACACTTTTAAATATTTTAGGCATATCTTCTTTTTGTATTGAAGCATAATCCCACCAGGCTCAGCTTTGCTGTCATTGAACTAGAAGCAGAACTGTGCCCTCCATTGCTAATGTTGTACGGATGCCTTTTAAACTCATTTTAATCTCCAGCCCACGTACCTTCTTTGCAAGTTAATGTGGCATGTTTCAAGGAGAAGTGAATGGAATCATGATGATCACAGAATCCTCCTGAGACTTTCCACATCAGATAAGAAAATAAAGACTGATATCTTGGTCCTGAGGTCAGTGACAGGTAAATCATCACACTCAGCATCCCCTCCTCTTGACCATGCAATTTGCCTTTTGCAGAATGAATTGAGCTCGCAGAAATGTCCCGATGGATGTCCCTGAGAGCTGGATCTGATCCATAACTGTTTAAACTACACCTGTGAATTGAAGCTGCTTTACACACAACCTCTGAAAGACACTAAACTGCAGGAATGCAAATAGATGATGGTGTATGATGACTTTAAATTATAGTAAAGTGATCCATGGAGAGGGAAAAAGCTGCTATCAAGAGAGTGTGTGAATGCACAGAAAGACGTGGGGAACATTGATTTGTGTGCTTTGCTCATGTAGCACTCCTCCCTGAGGGGGAGAAGTGGAGAGGGATGAAAATAGAGTGAGGGACCTGTGGGATACAGGCACCTGTAATGTGGTGTGTATAAATATGGATATATCTGTATATAACTGTTTCAATATCTAATCAGCAGTGACTCTAGACTAGTACATAGTTCAGCAGCCCTGTCTCTGCAGGGGGTTTAGCTGCCTTCATACAAATCATCGAGATAGAGGCTGCCCACCTTTTCTTCCCTTCCTATACAGAGAAGTTGCTCCCTACACCAAGCAGTCCTTGGAGCAGGGAGGGGGCTTTGCAGCCCTGCTGCTTTGTCATTGCTCCAGGGTGGCACATGGACAAGGGGACAACCAAGACATTCTGAGCAGTCCCAGGCAGGCATCCACTGCTGGGGCAGGCTCTCTTCAGGGTTTAATAACTCCATTGTGCTGGGCACATTAACGACAGCATCTCTGCAAGCATGATGATATATGTGCTGCACTGGTGACTGACATCATTCAAGCAATGGATTCATTGATTAGTTGCTCCCATTTCAGAGAAAGGTCTCCTGTGGCTTTTCATCCCACCCCCATGAGTGCAATAGGCATGAGGAGAGATTTTGCCAAGACAGCTCTCTCCCTTTTACCAAGCAACTGAGTTAGGGCAATGACAGGCTAACCTCTAAGCAGAATTTATATCATCTTTTCTTCTACATCAGACAATGTAAATGCTCCTTCCTGCCTCGTTTTCCATTTAGGATAAACCTTGCTATTCCCTTCAACTCCAGCTTAGTGAATATAGCAATGCATTTGGAATGTACTCTCTGCATCTTGGTCCTACTTCATTTCATTTTTCTGCTAACAATCAGCCAATTTAAAAGACCTACAAGTAATGCATGAGACTTTGCAAAAAGGCAGCATATGCTCCTAATTTCCTTTAACAGTCCATTTTCATTCAATGCATCTATTTTTCTCCATTCTCTGTAGACTAAAGGATTTCATTTGTATTCAGGTTTTCCTTGTAAAGAGAAGGTTTTTGGGGAAGGGAGGCAATAATATCCTTTAAGTTCAGGCAGTTTGTTTTAAAGAAACATTTCCATTAAAAGAAAAAGAACAAAGACGTATTTTAAAATTGTCTGTCTTACTAGTGCATAATTTAAGTGGAGAAATGTCACTCTTCTATTATGCTAATGATTTTTGAAAAGGGGTAAAAAAATTTTGACTGTAAAGAACAATCAAACATGTCCTCTTGCAACAGAAAGGCATCATTATAAAAAAAGAAAAGAAGAGACATGTACATATTTAAATGAATGATCCAGTGTGAGGATACATGAGGGTGATTTGTGTCTTGAAGCTCTGCTGTCAATTAGATTATGCCTGATGAGCATTTAAGGAATGTTCACGGGAAAAACATCTACTCATATTATTTTATTTGGGAACAGGGAAAGCAGCAACCATTTTTAGGGGACAAAACTTAATGGATTTTCTTTCAGCTCAGCAGATACATTGATACTTGTAAATCTTTTCTAAGTGTGCCACTGTAATTATAAATCTTTTAGCTGTATTTTTCATTAGAGAGCATTAAGGTAAATATTCTCTCTGAGAGAAGATATATTTGGCATATAGGTTTTTAAAGCTGACATTTAAGTACTCACTGCAGTGTTGCAGCTGTTCAATAACATTATTCTTACTATTCATTATTTAGGTTTTGTAGTCCTGAATGCACTATTTTTCTGGTTTAAAGCAACAAGACCCTTGATTTACCAATCACATGTAGTCAGTTGTTGCCTACAAGAGAAAGAGGAGACTCCAGGAAGTCACATCTTGTCATTTTCTGATCTGCTCTTGGAAATCCTGAATCTCTTTATCTGGAGGAACAAACTATACCCCACAGATTTCATTAGCACAGTATATGGCCCCTACACAGGGGAACAGAAGAAGGTATTTTTTGGAGGCTTCCTCAGAGCTAGATTTGTGTCTAGACCAGCTCAGCCATGGGAAAACAGGTCAGAAATAGTCAGTCCATCTCCCTTCTTCCTTCCCAGCTGCTTTTCCTGTTGGATAGCCCAGATCCCATTTCAGAAGGCACAATTCTTCCCTTGCAAGAGCAGATCCATCCAAAGCCAGAGCAGCAGTGTGTACACCTTGGTGTACATCAAGACTGTGTAGTGATGCTCCATGGTACAAAGTTTTTTTGGCTAGATATTAAGACCTGCAAGACCTATTTTGGCTCTCTATAAGCTGTTAATAAAACTTTCTTGCTTTACCACCTTGCCATGTGCTGTGTGTTACAGGTTTCAGAGGAATTCTTTGGGAATTCTGCTGGATTATGTTTATCAGGGCACTACAGCATGCTTAGCTCCAAGCACACACTCGTATGCTGTGGGGATCAATTGTGAGTGAAACAAGGAACATGTTCAGAGCCCCCACTGATCATATTCAGTGTCAGACAATTATCTCCAGCGTGCTCTGTCTGTTAATAATCCAGGGTGTATGTAAATCTAATACCATGAGCAGAACAGCCTGTCCTCAATTAATCTGAGCATTACACTCAGCAGTTCTGCTCAACTCACCTTGACACTGGCCAAGGCTAGCTGGATAATATGGATCCTTAACAACTATCCTGAATTTGCAGCTTTGGCAAAGCTTATAAGGCAATTCTAGAGCAAAAAATTTCTTAAATACCTTGGTCTAATATTCACTTGTCATTTTTTTTTTTCTAATACAGCAATTTCCATGCTTGGAAGTCTGAGTAAAGTAGCAAAACACTCATTTGTCAGGTAAGTAAAATCAGGATAAAATCAATGACTAGGACAGAGAAGTGAAGTGGTTTACTGAGAGCAGTGGGATGCACACAGGAGAGCATCCACTCCTTAGATATGTTAGACAGGGTGGAGAGGCTTGATAAGCAGCCATGGGCAAGTAAACCTTTAAAAAGCAATTAAGAGTATTGAGAGTTTTCAGATATATTGCTCTGAAACTCTTTTTTTTGTTTGTTTGGTTTGGTTTTGGGGGGGCTTTTTGGGTTTTTCTGTAGCACAGCATGTGAGTTCTAAATATTGTCTCCAGAGTGAGAAAGTAAGCAAACAAAAAGAGCCATCAGACTTTTCTTCCCATCAAGGAAGAAAAACCATGGAAAGTGGAACCCTCCTGCCCTGTTTAACACAGCATTGGGCCACTGGAGAGAGCCCAAGCAGCTAAGCCTTGTTCTAGAAAATGTTTTGTTCTCAGCTGTTAAGAAAACACAGATTTTATTCCAAACATTAAATGCAGCTTTTAAATACAACTTGTTTCTTCTTATTACAATTTGCAGAGTCCCAGATGGTTCCCTGTACATTTTCACGGTGCTTAAAATGCTAATGTATTCCAACTTCTTCAGATGTTGTTTAACACACACACAGGCATGGCATACACCTTAAGTGAGAGTGTGAATAAAGAGCAAAATCACAAAGCTGGAATCTGGATATTTTGCTAAATGCTACCACTAAACCTCTTCCTC
>VWYP01008959.1:0-68234 GCA_013400435.1 Pycnonotus jocosus | reverse complement strand
TTCCAAACCTGGCAAATAATGCTTCCAAATCAACCTTGATTTTTTTTCTTCAAGATATGTTTATTTATAAAGGCCAGAATATGAATGCTGGACCAGAGTATTGAAAATTTCTGGAGTGTCTTACTCTGGTCCTGACCTCTGCAGCATATTGAGGTTACATCAGGATTTAAACTGAAAAATTGTCTAACACCTTGAGACTATGTTTGTTTTGTTTTTCCTCAAAAAATGATAATTAAATAAATAAAAAGGTGAGATAGCCCCTCCTTCCATGGGATCTTGAAACACCAAATTGAAGGCATGTGGCCAAGTGAAGAGGGTCACTGAAGGACTCTTTTTATAGCTAAAAGTTTTAATAGATGAGAAAAGCATGAAAAGTATAATAAAACAAGTGAGAGAAAAAATCAAGGTGAGAAAAAACTCCTTCTTAGGAGTGTTAGATGTGACAATCATAGAGCACAAGCTAAATGTTTTGTGAGATGAAACCTTAGGTGAGTGACTCCAGCAGAGTCCGTGAGTGTTCATGTGCCCTGGTTGTCAGTTCTTATACCTTGATGGCAGAGCCTTGGCTATCTGTAAAATCAAATCAATGTTGCTCTCTACCTTCCCCAGGTATAAAGTTAGTGAGCTTGTGGAAAGCAGCAGATTTCACAGAGTACTCAGTGTCACACCAGAAATGACCCTGCCCTGGGGTGTTCTGTCATGGAACTACCAAAGAGGCATCCCGTCCTTCCCATCCACCAAAAATAAGTGATAAACTATATCCTGAATCCCAGCTGAAGCACAGCTCTCTAGCTTCTCCCATTAATCAAACTGCATGCTGCATTTGGAAGGTTTAGCTGAACCCGTTGAGTGAGCGGATATTTTTGACAGTAAATCATTTTGGTTCCCGCAAGCATTTCGCATGCAGTTTTATTTTAGGGTTGGTTGGCCAGCTCTAGCCGAGGCTGAACAAACAAGCTGTCTGTCTCTGTAAACAGTACCAGGGATTTCCCTCTTCCACAATAACACAACACATGTACAGCAGGTGGAATTTTCCGTATTCCACGAAAACGATAATTTAATGGGATTTTCCACCAGAAAATGGAATCCAGGGTACAAAACAAGGATTTTCTTACTATTTTTGAGCATCTGGGAACTTAGATGTCAGTGCTGGAACCCTACTTTTCCCCTCCAATGCTGGACAGCACATTCTGCTAGACCAACCCATATTGACAACATGCTGGACCAAGTGCACGTGGAAGTGAGAACTGCACAACCTCTGTAGCTCAGATTGATCTTTGCATTGAGACAGAAAAACAAATCTGAATGAGAGCCTACCTGAAATTTGGAAAATTGTGTACTGNTGAAACCCTGCTTTTTCCCCCCAGTGCTGGACAGCACATTCTGCTAGACCAACCCATATTGACAACATGCTGGACCAAGTGCACGTGGAAGTGAGAACTGCACAACCTCTGTAGCTCAGATTGATCTTTGCATTGAGACAGAAAAACAAATCTGAATGAGAGCCTACCTGAAATTTGGAAAATTGTGTACTGTGTGTGATGTGACACTGTGCTGAGAGTATTGAATTCCCCATTGAGGGTCAGGGTTGACATATCTTTATTCACCTCCTTTACCAAAAGGAAATGACTTTAGCACAGGCTACAATGATTTCTTGTTGTCCTGCAGTGACTAGACCAATGTCCTGTTCCTTGCAATAGCCATTAGAAGGGCTTTACCTTCCCAATTAGCCCCATCTCCTGTCATTCCTTTGCTGCAGAGGTGACCCTGGGCATTCCATTGCTGCACTGAAGGTCTTTGGACAGATGAGTCAGGAACACAAATCCTGTGGCATCTAAATGAAGGAGAGGAAATAGTAAAGTCTCTCTTTTTTCTGATTAAAAAACATGCTTGTTGTGAATATGATTCAAATTCTTTGTTTTGAATAGATATTTAGCAGCTTTGGGGGAGGAGAGATGGAACTGTTATGGCAGGAGGACTTTGATGTATTTCCTTAAGTCATTCAGGCCATATTGGGCAATACCAGCTGTAAACCTAATCTCTAGACAGAATGGTTACATTTCTTAAACTGTACATAAAAATAGTGATAAGCATTTATTTTTATTTGGCACTGAGTGTCTCTAAGCACTTTCACAGGCAGGCTGGGTGTCATCTGTGTCTCATCTGGAACTGCTGAATATACCATCTGAAACCCCTGCAGCATGAAGCACCGGTTACTCCTTTTCTGCCAGAAATGTTAGTGGGGCCACTGATGTAGCCACTGGGATATGTTCCAGTGCTTCCTAATAAAAGAGAGAGAAAACTAAGCTCTCAAGACATCTTGCTTCTGGGCTAACTTGCTGCAGCCACATGATTTTCACATTTTCTGCAGAATGAATTAAATGATCCATATCGAACATCAACAACAGGAGTAACTCAATCTACACTTTAAAGAGCTGGGTGAAGCCCACGCTTCTCTGGCTTCAGGCACTGATGAGAGATAGAAAGACTTGTAAACAAACCAGGAGAGATAGCACAGTCCTGTTCATCTTCAGTCCCCTCCTGTCACTACTCCTCCTTTTTCCTGACCTGGATAATCTTTATTCTGACTCAGGTATCTCACCTCTGTTATAGCCAGAGAAAAACATCCTTATGTATTTCAAATGAAACAAATTGCTTCAGGCTACTATGGATAAATTACAGATGACTCAGAGTCCAACCACTGGATTTGGCTCTAGATGTGAATTGCAAATGCTTATAGAATTGTGGAATTATTTTCCGAGGTTCTTTAATAAGAATATATTTCTTCAAGAAGAATGACAGCATATGCTCATGTCCATTTTGTTTCAGGATGGTGAATAAACATTGTCTGATGTGTTGCCATTTGTAGAGGCTTGTTTTTTGCATCAGGATCAATGAGAAATAGCTGCTACCTGAACTTCACCAAAGTTTATGGCTAAGGTGAGTAGAAAACCAATTCTTTCTCCTTGCATTTAGAAGCAGATTGAAGTTAAGAAACACCAAATAAAAATCGCTCATGAGCCTTGAAGCACCAAAGCAGGATGGATAAAGGCAGCTTCAGAGAGATCACCCATGTGTCTGATGTGACTGTGATCCATCAGCAGACAGCAAGGAGCAGGCAATGTGCAGCCTTTGAGTCTCCATTCTGTAATGGTTACACAAGGATGGGCTGCCAGGACCCTGGCACTGGGCTTGACCAAAGTTCATCAAGCCCAGAAATCTTGGTTAATCTGCGTTGTCTCAAGAAACAAACGTTTCCCCACAAAGCTTGAATTTTACCTCAAAAAATCTGGATGCACTTGTGGCTGTCTGTGCTGTACTCTCGGTTCAGAAACAGCCTCTGCAATGATTGATTTACATCTTAACACAGAGACACATCTCTAAAGAAAGCTTGGAATAACAATGTGGTTTCCTGATGCCAGCTCAGGCTACAGACTTTCCAGGGCCATGGCCATCTGCTGCTCCACAGCAGTGAGAGGCCACGTCAGAGTCATCCCACAGGCACTTCTGTAATATTCATGATTATCATTATCTTCATAACTAATACCAGGCCTATAGAGCTTTGAAGTTTTGCTTTCGTTGCTGGCTTGGAAGAACAATAGTGAGCAATGGAGGCCTGGGGGTTTCTTCACTCTTTCTTTAGCAAAGAATTGCAAATCCAAAGCCAAAGTAATGGAGGAATTGTTAGCAGTGAGAGAAGCCAGCTCACATTCACTCAAATCCAGTGATCATTATCCAGTCTTGTCTTGTACTTTGACAAAAACTTAAGCCAACTGACCTTTGCCTAGTCTGAAATGGAATTGTTTTTCTTGAAATCTAAGGGGGTAAAAGCCTCTCTAGAATAGAAATTTAACTCTTGCACTGACATTTGGTTGGATGTTAGCACTTGGAACACATAAAATGCGATTCATTCATAGCAACTGATTTACTACAGCTGACAAGCAAGTGGAGGAGCCCCTGAATTTGTCACCTAGAAATCATGAAAGAATGGTACTTTAAATTTTTGAAACCATCATAAATCCAAAATCTGTATAATCGGTGTACAAGCTCTAAAAAACACAATGGAACATCATTTTATTTCTTGTTGAAGGGTGCCTCTGATGAAAATGCAAACTGGCTGAAGCTTCTTTTCGTAGCCACATGCAAGATTTGATGAAATTTTCCTTCTGAAAAATTTTCAGGAGCACATGATCTTACTTGTCAAAAGAATCATAGAATTACTTAGGATGGAAAAGAACCTTAAGGTCATGAAGCCCAGTCACTAACCCAGCATTGCTAAGGTCACCACTAAACCGTGTCCCGAAGTTCCACATCTACACATCTTTTAAATACCTGGAATGGTGAATCCACTGCTTACCTGGGCAGCCTGTTCCAGTGCTTGACCACCTTTTCCGTGATAAAACTGTTCCTTACACCCAATCCAAACCTCCCCAGGCAAAACCTGAAGCCATTTCCTGCTGTGTTACTATAGAGAAGAGACTGTCCCAACCTTGGTACAATCTCCTTTCTAGAAGTGAGAAACTGGATCTCAGATTGTCAATAAGAACAAAGCATTGTGACAGGTCTTTTTTCACTCTTTTGTTTTCCACAGAAAATTTGCAAATATCTCAGTTAACAGAGAGGAAAAATAAAAATCTTAAGAAGTTCTGAATTTCCTGCCTGAGTCCACTTTAATAGAGAACAAGCCAGACTACACAATATGGGAGGACTGGAAGCAGAGAATGCCACAGGGAGAAATTTACCCTGCCACAAACATGCTGTTGCTCAAACTTGTCAAGGACACTGGAGTTAACTATTGCTCCTCCTGGGAATATCTTTGGACTTGCTGTGAATGTAAATATCCATACAAGTCATCAAATCTGTTCAGTTGTAAGTGCAGCCTCCAAAACTGCCACCAACAGCAGAATGCTGCTGCTTCTGTGCTCAGCCTGTGCACTGAGTCAGTGGCAAAAACTGCAGGAGGAATAAGATTCATGTTAATTTGTGTCTAGAAACAGGCAACCTGTGAGTTTGGGATGGCTACATTATAGTGGTTGTGTATGAAGAAGTGCTCAGCTATACAGAAAACCTGCCTGACAGCTGCTGAGAATATCCTCTGTAATGTATCAGCTGCTTTTTTTAACCACTTCATCTGAAGAGAATGAGTGGTAAATTTAAATCATTGCTTCTGGAAGAAAGTGAATCCTGCAAAGCAATGTCTGAGAGTGTCAGCAGGGGTGGGACAGCTGGCTGTTTCCTTTTCTTTTTTTAAACAGAGGGTGCAACATAGATGGTGCTCTGTGGCTCACTTTTCCATTTGTAAAACCTTATCTGGTGCTTCAGTCGTGGAAAAGTCATTTGCAGCACTTTGTTTCCTCTCAAATTGAGGTCACAATGTGCTCATGCCTGGTGGGAAGGGCTGCAGAGTCCAAGCCATGGAACTGGAAGAGCCATTAAAATGCAGGTAAGGTTGGAACAGTTTGTGGTGTATAGGATGGAGTTCTGTGCTGGACTGCAGTGAAATCATAAGGTGATCTCATAGCACCCAACCAATGGCAAATCACCAGACTGGTAAAAAGTAAAGATGAACCCAAGCATAACCATGTCAACAAGAAAGGTGATGTGATTGGCACCTGGGCTAATTTCGTAACAGAACTTACTTCTTTGAAGGAAAATGCTTGAATGTTTATGGTAACATTAAGCCAAAGCTATTTATCTAAACAGAGCAAACAGCTTCTGATTGCCATTCAGGATCTTTGCTACTTTTGGAGTGTTACTCCAATAATGTCACAACACTTTGAAGACAGTGCTGCTGAAGAGCAAGCCCATAATGATTACACAGGCTCTTCAGAAAAATCCTCCCCCTTCCCTGCCACAGGGCATGTCAGCACAGAGATCCTGGAAAGCACTGAAAGGAAAACCAGAACAAAGAAGTGTGAAGATGATGCAGACCATGAGGGCAAACTAATATATTTGGGACTTCCCCAAACTCATAACGGTTTGGGTTTTTCTGGTGGTTGCAGTTATTTGCAAGTGCTCCTACCCCATGAAATGTTCTGGAAAAGGCTGGATTATTCTAACTTTTAGTGTTATTCCCCACTCAGTCTTTTACAAAGCAGTGAGTAATCTGAGAGACAAAAATAATTTAAGACTTTGGTTAATCCATTTTGCAGCTGTTGGCAGTTTTGTGTCTGATCACTGTCTGGGAAGATGCACTGCCCAGGGGAACACAGCACTGGGCAGATTTAGAGAAGTTACAGGCAGAAGGTTTTCCATCATTTAACCCATTTCCATGCTGGGGCAAGAATTGTTCCTTATTTGTACATTGAACAGTCTATAGTCTAATTTTAAACATCTCACCAACGCCACTCTCCCTGGAGAGAGAACCTTACCACAATAGTCAGCAGAAAAGTTTTCTTGTAAAAAATGTCAGTTGATTATCAGAGACAGGCTAAGGAGTGAAAAGACCAGATTGTTTGGAAGTGCTGATGGGAGGAAGGGGATGATAACATCAGCAGCATCACTGATGAGCATCAGCAGCCTCCTTCCCACTGGAAGGAGACCCTGTCCAAATGGGATCCTCTCAAAGTCCTCTGGGGGGTGTAGGACTGGTGTGCCAAGAGGGTCTTCTCCACTGTTTGAAGGGTTCAGTGGTGATTGAGCTATTTCAGCAGCTGGAAAGAGAGCTCAGCAGGGTTGTTTTCCCAGTGGTAGTTCAGATTTACAGGGGCAAAAGAGGAGGAGAGTGGAGGCAGCTTGGAAGGGGCTCAGGTCACCCTGCTGTTGGGTTTGGGACAGTTAAGGAGGGAAACCTCACCTCCTACTGAGGCTGACTGATGTAGCTCCAGCACTGAGGGGTCCTGAGCAGAAGAATCTTCTAAATGAAACTGGCAGTTGTCAATCATTATCATTAGCAAGATGTCACAGTCATAGCTGCCATCATGAGTGTGAAAGGAAAACACTGTCTGGAACTGTCTAGACCAGNTTTTTTTATTTTTTTTTTTATTGAAACAAAAGTAGGAGTAGAGATCTTGGAAAATTGATCCTTAATGTATTTTCCTGATTCTGCTTTGGTCTTTTCAAGGGTGTTACAGGGTCATTTTGCTCCCTCATCTCATCTCAGCTCAGAACTGGGCATCTACATCCACAAGCAGCTGAGCATGGAGTTGTTTCCTGTCCAGTAGCAGATTTGGTATCTGGTTTTTGCAGCAGGGCAGTATGGCATGAGATTGAAAGGGTGGGTAAAGAACAAAATGCCATTTCACAGGTCAAGGAAACCTATCCTACTTTTAGCTTTCAGTTCAAACAAATTATCCCTCTTCTAAGACAGCCTCTGCCCACTTGAGAATGCTTCTTTTATTATAATTTGTTATTATAAAGCATGAGATCTTGAGCCCTCTGTCCTTTCAAGGCTTCTAAAATAAACTAGGAATTCTGGCATTTGGCATCCTCTGGAATATACCATACCAAAAGAACCCAGTCCCTTGAGGAGAGGAGATTCATGATTGTCTGCTTTCACAGCATCAGATTAGGGTGGTTTCCAGTGGCCACATGAACAGCTCTCTGCTAACATCTTTTTTGAGTACAATAACTTAAACATGATCCAAGGTACAAATACACTCAGCAGTTACATTTTTCAGACATGGCCAATCAATTAGGAACCACACTGGCATAGAGAGATATTGACAGTGCTAATTGTCCTATGTCACTGTCACTGCTTATTCTGCTTGTTTTGCTCATCCCTTCAATTCTCCCAGATAATCCAAATACATGTGGGGGTCTGCTGGACTCTTGTGTGAGTTGGATATCCATGTTTTGATATTGCCAGCATTTCCTGGCCACCTCAGCTCTGACATGTGAGTGACAGATTTCCTGCTGACAATACACACTTTTAAGGGCTCAGATATGACCTCACTTGGGCTGCCTGCTGTAGCTTTGGGGGCCAAGTATAAACCAGCATGGGTTCAGTTTGAAAATGAATCATGAGCCACCCTGAGCAACACTGTCCTTCAGGGTGTTCTGCACTGGGAAATTGTTGAGTTCTCTGGGATTCCATACGATTTGCAGAAGCAAATTATCCTTTTTTCTTTTTCTCTCTTAAAATAATGTGCCCCAATGACATATCCTATTCTAAGGCGGCTAAGAAAGAAAGAGGACAGTTGTACTAAGCTTTATAGGCTGATTACGCTAAGTGTATCTGATGCCACATTTAATCAAGTTCCTTCTAGTTTTCCTCACTCCATCCTCTCTCTTTTTGAAAAAAGAATCAGGAGCATACAGTGTATTAAGTGAAATTAATTCTATATGCACAGTAATCTGGCAAGAAGTAAGAGAGGGCTTGCAATGGAGGACCATGGATCATCAGAATGGAGACAAAAAAAAAGAGAACAAATCATTTTTAACTTAATACAACAGTAAATCAGAATTATCAGGAGAAGTAATTTGACTGACTGCATAAAGAACAGCAAGGCAGATAAGAAAGCTTCCTTGCATAGCCACCAGATTGAAAGCCAGTGATGGTAACTTGTATAAAGGAAAAAGTGAGACTTAAATGCACTCTAGGTCAGATATTAATAGGGTTTGGGAATAAAGGAGGAGGAAGGCTGGAAGAATTTGTAAATAGAGTCTGAAGACTACAAACAGGATTGAGAATATAATAACAGAGACTTCAGAAGAGAGGCAGAGTGAAAGTCTAGAGGGAATATATACTCAATAGAGGTTCAGCAGTTTGCAAACATAATCTGTGTGGGAAATTACTAACCAAACACAAATTCTCAAAGCACATCCACACATCATTTCTCCATTTAGAGAACCTCCCTCTCACGACACTGGATTGTTGCTTCAGTACTGAAAATGAGGCTGGGAAATCCAGGGATATTGGATTCATACAAACTTGTAATCTCACAGACAGACTCTCCAGGTGGAATAATGTTGAGTTATAAGTTATATCCTTTTCTCTACTTCAACCCTGTTTGGGTTTCTACTGTTATTTATACATGTGCCAACAACAACAACAAAAATTACAGCTAATTTTGAAATTTAAGATACAGTCCTTGCCTGATCTTGGAACCATTTTCCAAGCCAAAAGTCTCAAAAGCATATTCCCACATGATCTTTTTTTATATATTGCTCTATTGCTTTATATACATGTTCTCTAAGCAGTTTAACAGAAATATCTAAGGAGAGACAAAATGAAATCTAAAAGGATACAAATTCACCAGTTTGCAAACAGGTTCTATGCAGAAGATTATTCTTTGGAGTGTCCTGTGCAGGACTAAGAGTTGGACTCAATGATCCTCGTGGGCTCCTTCTAACTCAGGATATTCTGTGATTCTATATTTTGCCTTCTCTTCTGATTTTCTCCAGCTGCATATCTGTATACAAGACACAAACTTCGTTCTGTCAAGGAGATGAGATATACCCCCAAGTCTTCTCCCAACAGCAGAAATCCAGCTATTGACCTAATTATGTGGGTCTCCTTGCTGAAGGCAAGGGAATGACCTTTTCTTACTAGGAAAAGATGGCATCTCTCTGCATAGCCCTCCCAGACAGTTATCCAAGGGTTATCTGTCAGCCTCCCTCACTCCTCATCATGGGGTAATCTTCTCTGATCTGTACATTGCCCAGTAAATCAGGTCCAAGGTTGCACAAGAAAGGACCCAATGGTCCTTGATGAACAGAAAACTAAGCACTTAGGCTAAAACTCTGCCTGAATTGTAGCCCTGAAACTCTAATAAAGGTGAGTGGCAGTACAGGAGTACAGAAAATGGATCTTCTGTTTTAGATTGTGTTGTATCTGTGTCAGCTCTGAAGCTGGCAGTTTCCTCTCTGCCCAAAGCTCTTTCTCACATGAGGCTCGTATGTCACTGTCAGGCTCTAGCTGGTGGTTCCTTCTCATGTCATTGTTTATACTATCATGACCTTTTGTTGTTCACGTGTCAAGAGCCCTCATTAACATTTTAGACATGAGGTCATGCTTGTAATCAACCCTGCCCCCTTATTCAATTAACATTTCCAATGTTTTTAAATTAAGTGTTGTTCCACAGGCCAGGGAATTTCCTTCCAATTAGTACCAGCAGTGAAAGGCAGAAATCAAAGTTTATTTGCTGATATCAGTACTCCCTTTTGATCTGTTGAAAGGATCTGGTGAACATACAATTAAGAAGTCCCTCCTAGGTATCTTTCCCCAAAGGACCAACAATACCTGCCGGGGTCTATTAGCATTTCAATATATTTCCCACCTCAGGAAATGTCTCTGCTTCCTTGCCTGACTGGTTAATGTGGCTGCACATTTTGCATGCACAGTACTCAAAGTCGCTGCCTGCCACTGCTGAGGCTCACTGTGCTCCACCGCGGCACAGCCAGGGATTGGAGTGGCATTTTCAACCTTTCCCACCTCTCACGGGGGAGTCAAGTGTGCAGGGCCATTTGGGAAGGGTCAGACATTCGGTGCTGTCAGGGAGGGAGCAGCAGAGGGCAAGAGAGTGACAGGGCGCTGTGTGAAACGCGTGTGGAGTTCACGATGTCCTCACACTCGTCTCTGGGATGTGCGTGATTGCAGGACCTTGTCTGCATCCCTGCTGGAGTGAGGCACTAAAGCTCAGGAGGCACTAAAGGCTGCCTGCTCCCAGCCTCAGATTACATCTCTTGGAAGGAGAGTGGAATATCTTGTGGGAAGGATATTCCACCACGTTATTAGTTTTAAAGTACCAAATACTTGGTGCAAACCAGAACATGTCTGAAGCAAACAATTTTAACGAGGCTTAGGAAGAGATCAGCTCCTCCCAAAGTTACATGGCAGTATCATTGCCTCAAACCTTGCCTGTGGGGACACACAGCACATGGCTGCTTCTTGACCTGGTTTAAGTGAATGGGAAAGGTTCTTCACCCAGCTGTTGGTTCTCACAATTGCAAGACAGATGCAAGTTCCCATTTGAAGGCAGGAATGTTGCCATCTGCATCTTGCCAAGGCCAACCTGTGCAAACACAGCCCAGAGCTGGGAGCGTGGATTACAAACTGAGATAGTCCTACAGCACTGAAATTCAAGGCCCAGTTCCAACTTTACAGCCAGGACATGTGGAGGAGTTTTCTTTGCTTGAGATCCTATTGTAAATACCTCCTGCAAGGGTGACAGAGGAGGGGTAGGAACTTTGTACCCATTCTTGCCCAGTGTCCCTGTGATCCATGATCGTGCAGCCAAAACTACTCTGCCTCTGAGGCTGTCACCACATCAGCACACACTGGTGGTTGGACTCAGTTGTGTTAAAATCCCCCCAGTTCCTTCAGCTCCACCCCACTAAAGTACAGTGCCTTGTAAGCACAATGTGTATCTTGCTGTGTCCTCTGATTCAAGTAGATTTTACTTTTCGGAAATTAGTGGTTCCTTAATGATCCTGTGTTCCTTTTTAAATAGAGAACCTTCACTTGGTTTGGGATCTGTTGGTGGGGGATGTTCTGAGGCCAGTCTGAACTAAGCATCCATGTTTTGCTGAAGTTGTGAAGAATGAGACCCAGTGACCCAGACTGTCCTCTCTAACTCCAGCATTTGACACAGTTCAGAAACAGAGAGTTTTTTGCCAAGGTGCATTCAAGTGTGTCTCAGACTGAGAGATCAGTTAGGAACTCTCTAAGGAAAGGAGTTTCAGTTATCTTAATAGTTAAAGGAATTTTAAAGGTGGAGAGAAAGCACTTACTGACGTACACAGAGAAAGAAATGCAGGAAGAATACCAGTGGCAATATTAATGGGGCCAGGAGGAATCTAATCTAAGCCTTTTAGGTGGAGAGTGCTGAGTCCTTTCTTGTATTTATCAGTGAAAATCAAATGCAGCTCCCCCAAAGTCAGTAGATTTATGCCAGCATAGCCCAAGGAAGCAGACTGCCTGGAACCACTGATAATTTGAACACTGACCAATATAAGTCTGTGGGAATAAATCTTACACAGGGGGTATAAAATTGGAATGTCTATGTCAGCCTAACCTGTTCCAAATGTCAGAGTCTGAAGCATACTGCAAACTGGGAGGATATGTTACAAGACAGGCCAAAAAAAAAAAAAAAAAAAAAAGATTAACCCACCAAATGTGCCTGTAAGTGCTCCTACTGAAATCAGCAGTGGTTTTTGGTATTGGCTTCTAGGGGTGCAGGACTCCATGCATGGGAGACTGTGATAACAGGAATTTTAGAAAGGGGAAGCTAATAAACCTGCAAGTGGAAAGAAGGTAGAGCTGAGTCCCAACATGCTTCCCTCAAGATCATAAACACAACTGGACAGATAAAGAATGAGAGTATTGAAACAGCAGGCCAAATTCCTTCCCAGCTTACACTGAAGGCAGATGTCCAAACTGTGGGATTGGTGATGCTTCTCCACACACCACCAGCCTTGTAGAACTTCCCAGTGCAGAGCTGAGAGCTGGGGCTGCATGGTGTGGGAATGCACACACCCCCATTCCAGTTCCCCATGTTCCAGTTTAGGGTGGCAATGGTGAAATGTAGATTTGTTACCATCTCAGGGATAAAGTCTTGTCTGCAGAGCAACTTTGTGAACTTAGGGTCTTGCCCAACATCCAGCAAAACCAGGGAGAAATTTTCTTTGGCAGATGGATGAGATTCCTGGAAATACAGCCTTGTAAACATATGCCCTGTACCTGAGCTGAGAACCCAGGTGTTGTGTCTCTCTGATTAAATTCAGGATCACCTGGATTTATAGTCTTCAGCACCAAAACCTAAATTCAATTTATTTGTGTGCTCAGCAGGGTGAGTAACTTTGCAGCCCCAGAAGGACTGGGGAAAACTGATGAGATTTGATTCATTTATCACTGTAGCCCTGGATTTAAATGCCACATTCACCAGCTTTCTCCCAAGAGGCACTAAAAATCTTCCGATACTGGTATCAACATACTGTCCACGTGATCTCTCTATAAAGAAATCCTGTTGTCACACACTGATCAATAAGAGGCAGGTATGCCTCAGGTTTCTAATCATTATGAATCCATTTAGAATTCAATGCAATTGCAGCAATCACATTGAATTAATTAGGGGATTTGCAAGGATGGCTTATGTAGTTCCACAGCAATTCCCTTGTAATTCAGCACTAATTAAGCATTATTTCATGCAGGAAATAATGAGCTGTAGAAACATAGTTAGTGCCAAATAATGGAATAAAGGTGTGTTTGCATATTATAAACACTCCTTGAATGTTCAAAGAGGTTAGAGCAGGTCTTGACTTTTTTTACCTGGAGAAGAGAAAGGATCCTAAAGGAATCATCTTGTTTAACTCAGAGGGGTGTCAGCGAAATAAATATTGAATTAAAGAGGGACATATTTGAAAATGGAAAATCATTCTGACTTCTCACATTTGAAATGTCACTTGTTTAATTATTAGATTGTTTCCAAGTCAGTGCCATTCCTGAGAAGAGTTTGGTGTTTAGTCAATGTTCAGTGTTCTGGAGTTGGTGTTAGCAGACCTTATTCTTATTTATAAAAGGCAATAGGCTTTGAAACTTTTCATTTGAAGAGAAATCTTGACACCAGGTTTTCAGGACCTGCCAGTTTACAACTTCATTGAGGACAAGAATTCTTGTTGAGGGGAGCTCAACAATGACAAGTTTTCGAAATACACCACAGTGTATTGGTATACACAACTTTTCTCCTCTATTCCCAGCTGGGGCTTGCATCTAACATGGTGGTAAAGAGAAGCTACTCCCTGCTGCTCTGATCTTTTCAGCCTTCTGATGGTTTTGCATTCTTTAGTGGAGTTTCTCACAGATTTCATGTAAACAGAGTGATGTTTTTGCAACTGTTCCTTTTTGTTATCATTCCTTTCTCTAAGGAGGAGACAAATGATGGTCTTCTAATTTGGCCAGTGTGGTTGGAGAGGTAGCAACCTCATCCTCCAATCCATGGTCCTTGTCAGAAACCTATATAACCCCAAGCCAAAAAATGAACTTGCCTTCTTCTTGCCTCTGAACTCGACTCAAGTGGGTGTTGCTCATTTTGTGTCCTATAGTGACAACTCCCTTTTTCACAGGGACATTGCTATAACCCTTTAATCTCTAACTGTGTGCCTAAGAAAGATGGGACCCTGTTCAAAGCCACATGGATCTGCTTCCTGGAGGGCAAATGCCAGAAGATCCCTGCAATGGCTCTGCAGTCCACGGCTGGGATTGCCTGGAGAGGCTGGGTACCACAACACAGCACATCCTGACACATCTTAACCCAGGGATGGTGGGGTGGGATTTAAAGAGAGTTGCAATGCTCACACCCCAACAATTTTGGCTCAGCTCACAAATTAGACCCTAAAACCCCAATTTTAACTGGTATGCTTAATTAGAGCTGTTTGCCAGACACATAAGGCTTTTGGCTGGCACTATGCATGCAAGTACTTGCTATAAATACTCTTCCTTTAGCCATGAAAGCCTCAGCCATTACCAAAAGCTGTTGAGAATGGGTGTTTGCTTCCTTTTCTTTTGTTTTACTTTGAAGAAGCAGCAAAATACCCCAAACATCAACTATTTTGAAAAAAAAAAAAAAAAAAGGATATTGGCCTGGAGGATTCTGATGCTGTTTTCTGCCTCCTGCCTTTGTTGCTTATGGCCCTTGATTGCCAGGTGGGTGTTCATAATTTCCAAGCAGCCACCACAAGCTGAAGGAGGCCTGTCAGAACAATGCTGAAGATGAAAATCTTTTTTTCCCAGCAGAACATCTGAATTTTCTCCCTTGCCTGTATTTCTGGGACAGATGATTAAACATTATAGCTCCCAACATTGCCATGACAGAAGAGTGTGACAAGGTCAGGGAAAGGAGGAGCTTGGTCCTGTTCCTGTTTGCTTTATATCACTGGCTTTGAAAATCTCATCTTCACAATGGTGGAGGCAGGTTCTGTGTCAGTCCTTCCATCAGCCAGCATTTGCCCTAACCTCTATTGACTTCTGAGA
Source organism: Pycnonotus jocosus (assembly GCA_013400435.1). Lineage (NCBI taxonomy): Eukaryota > Metazoa > Chordata > Aves > Passeriformes > Pycnonotidae > Pycnonotus > Pycnonotus jocosus. The sequence continues at coordinate 53,323 of VWYP01008959.1, read as the reverse complement.
CCTTTTCATTTCCTCCTCTGACTCCTCTCAGTCTGGCAACCCTGAAATTCAATATGTGAGAAACAGGAATGCAAGAAGGTTTGGAAGCCTGAACTAATCAGGTGTTGTCAGGTGGGAACTTTGTGACACATCATCATGAGCTATGGGTTTATTTTTGTCATTCATCTGAAGATGCTGTTCAGGTTGAATTTAAAACACAGGTCAAGTTAAAGTGGCAGGTCTTGCTGTTGGAACCCTTTCTCTAGAATCATCCCCTTTGCTTTCAAGGGGAGCCAGCTGCTCCCCAAATCATTCTATGACCAAATTCAAGCTCCTGCTAGTCCAAGATGCTGATGGCTCTGTGCGAAGTTAATTGCTTGTTTGTCGTGTTTTGTTTCTGCTGTGGCAATTTTGTGTAGATTTTTTCCATCCCTTTCCCTTCAAAGCAGTAACTTTCCTCAGCAAATCTGGCTTCAAACAAAAAGACACTGCAGCCTTAATGGAAATTTAAAAGTCAATGAGACAGACACAAAAAAGAGACATGATCCAGGATGAGCTCAGTTCAATGAATAAATTCAAACCATTTAGTGGATGTTTGGAAAGATCAGAAGGGCACCTTTGCTTGCAGCATTTTAACAAGCCCCCATGAATTAGCAAGAGGCCTGAAAAATGAGTGGCAGTGGTGGGGAGTAATTCAGTTGTGATCACTTGAGGGTGATGAATGAGGAAGTGACATAGTCTGTGCAAAGACAAGTCATCTTTTCTAAAACAATTGTACTTAGCCCTCATGTCTGGAGATTTATATTGCAGTGGTGGCAATGCTGGTAATTAATGAAATAATCCTTGGGTTTGGGGGGAATGCTAGAAACACAAGGCTGAAGAAGAAGCTATGTGAAGGACCTGAAGAGATTTTCTCAAAAGGCTGAAAAAGTTCTGGACACTGGACATTGCTGCACAAGGTTGATAAATTTGTCTTTAGCCTGGGAGATTGAGCATGGTTTAAAAGGGCTGGGAAAAAATGACTTCAAGGCACATTTTAAGGTAGATGGAGGACGAATTAAGATTAATGAGAGTCTTACAAGTGGGCTGAAGCTAGCAGTGCTGATATGAAAACTGTGATAAAAGCCAACAAGACCAGCCTCAGAATATGAATTACTTGCTTTATTCAGTGCCCCTCGTGGCTGTGTCTAAGCCATTGCATGTGCATGTGTGTGAATACATGCATGCACAACTCACACCCATTTTACATTAACCATGCACAAAATCTCAGTGATCATCAGGACAAAAGGAGGAAAACACCCTTGAATCACAAAATGCAAGGCTTTTTTTTTTTCTTTTTCTCTTCCCCAAACTGTACATCAAGATGCTGATTGTGTCCTGGTAATAGTTAAATGTGCTGTGAGTTAAATAGACCTAACAAGGCAGTTTTCAAACAGGAAACCTGGTAGGAGTTTAATGACATCTTACAGTACAACCATCCCGGCAATATAATCATTAAAATTTGTCAAGTGTAAAAAGAGATGACAAAACGTTACCCCAGAGACATTTACTCTATAAATGCAAGAATGAAGCTGCTAAATGGTTTTTCTGGATCTTTACTTCTAGATCTGAAGTCATATTGATTTGGCTCCAACCCTTGAAGGGCATGGGCTCATAGTTTTATGGAGAATGCAAGATTAGAAAGATTCACCTTACACAAGAGGTTTCCAAGTCTGCTCTGCAAAGTGGTGTAGAATTATTATAAAGAGAGCAACCAGAAATGACTGGGATTGTCTTGGAAACACAAAGCTTTGTGTTTGCTTTTTTTTAAAAATCAAGCTAGAAAGAAGTTGATTCCACGCTGAGTAACCACACTGCCATGCACTAAAACTGCATGGATCCAGACAGGAGATTTGTTGCTTGGAGAAGTTTCACAGAAGGAAAGATCTTATTGCTGTAAGATCCTGAATGCAGAAGACATTCATCATGAAATTGAAAGCAAAAAAAAACAACCAATACAAATGTATGTAAATATATTCAGATATTTGTGTGCACTAAATCCTTGACTCCAGTGGGATGTCAGAATACAGGACATTGCCCTTGTGGCCTGCCTGAGGTTGGAAACATGATCACCCCATGGAGGGCAGCCCCCATCAGGTGCAGATTACACCAGAAGAGGAAAGGAAATATTGTTTGCTGAAGGTTTTGGTAATGCAGAGTCTGCCTGTTCACCCTCTGACACCTTTTTAAGCTGCCAGCTCCTTAGAGCACCCACAGGCAGCAAACACTTGTGTCCTCACTGAGGAGGAGCTGTTCCATGTAGCACCTCTAAAAAAAATTATGTAATTACTATACCACTTCCAAAGTAACCAGAACTTTGGCAGAGACAAATTCAGAGCCCTTGCAAAAGGAGATGCTTCTGTGTCTTGAATGACAACTATTTGACAGAATTTCTGGATTAGAAAACAGGCCTTGGAATGCAAAGGAACTCCTCACTTTTGTACACAATTAATAGCAGATGGCAGGACTGGATCTGGGACAAGATAGAAATGACTTTCTGAATAATGGCACACTTCCCTTTATGCCTTTGATGGAGTGCAAAAAGCCATAACTGTAATGTATATTAACTTTGATATTGGGTTAAACCCAACACTTGTTGAGTGGCAACTGAAGCTAAAAAAAATTTCTGATTAATAGGAGAACTGTTCAGCTCTGATCATCTTGAGGCTGGCTGAGCATTACCATAATGGTCAGCATTTGAGTGTGAAATCCTTAGAAAACAAATATGTGAGTTGGGATTTCATTATTTTTAGGCAAAATATTTCTTCAAGAAAAACAGTCTTTATGAAATTTTTGCTTGCCTCTTCAAAGCAGTAGGAAGGAAGTTCTTACAGGGAGGATGCCTTTCATACACAAATATAAGCAAATCCTCAATTAAAAGATGGATAGTAGCCTTGGTGGCGTTTGTTGTTGTTTTCTTTTGGGTTTTTATTTATTTGTTTCTTTAAAAAATACAAATAACACCCTGCCACAATTTTTGGGGTTCCTAAAGAGTTTCCCATACACTTGCATGCTTCATAAACACAGTCTTCTCTGCATATGGAAGCTTGGTAAAATTTTTAACTTGCTATGAGCTATTTCAGTAATTTCACAGTGCTGTAATGCTACAATTCTTAATTGATGGAATTTTGCAATTCACATAATAGTTTCCATATGGTTTAGAATTTGTAAAAATGAATGGTTTAGGTCACTCAAAGAATCCCCAGCAAAGATATCACAAAAGCAGGTCTAATATTATGGTGAAAAGTTCATTGGCAAGGTTCACTCCACTGCTTACTAGATGATTAAAGCACACTGGAGAAAAGCACACTGGACTAAAATCTATCATCAATCTAAAACAAATATCAAACAAAAATGATCTACATGCAGGTTGGAGATGAAAAAAAGGGTAAGGATAGGAAAAGGTAAAGAGAAAAAGCAATAAGGGAGATCCTCCTGTTGGGTCACAAGGACTTACAAGGAGTGGACTCCCTTGCTAAACTTAGCCCCAGACCTGACTAACAATTCAGGCCTAAGGGTTTTAACAGCTCTTAAAGTAGCAGCACTTACTTGATAGCCTGATTTAAACAATTAAACAAAATATTCTTATAGTATTTACTACAATACAAATCTAACTCGGAGTAAGAGTAACTCAAAGGCTTATCTTACAAATCTAAGGCAGCAAAATTCACAGTACATTTGCTATAGCACATTCACACACACACAGGGACACCTAAAGTGTTATGCAAGAGTTTTATACCTCGTGAAAATTTCCCTGACTTCAGTGAAGTATTCATATTGGATGCCTTTGCACCATCTCAACAAGTGAAGGGTCAAGCCTTGAGGAGTGGGATTATCAGCCCCACCATCAGCATTTTTTAAGGAATGGGTTTTTTTAAAATACCATTTATGAGTTTTAGTGGCATTTAAAAAATAAAAGGCTGAGAAACTCCACTGTGCTGCAGTGTGCTCCCTCCTTAAAAGTTCACTGACAGGTAGGGGAATAAAGATAAACTCTCCAGCCATGTAAGGCAGCATTTTAGCCATCAGGTAATTTGAAAAGAGCCCACATATATTTTAGAGTAATTCTGCTTATATAAATCTCATTTTTAAACCAGCTTGCCTTTAAAAAGGAAGCTGGCATCTGAGACATGCTTTTGCTCATTTTGAAATAGGTTCTTCTCTAATTTATGAAATTAAGGTAAAACCATTTGTATGTAGAGCCCAACTCAATTAGCTCTCTCAAATGGCAATTTTCCACTTGATCTAAGCTACACTCTGAGGTTAGAGATGCAGAGCTCTCTAGCACCATAATAATACACCTACTTTGGCATAATTCCTTTTAGATTTTATTACTTTTTCTTTCAGCCATTAGCACATGCTTTTTCTTAGCTAAATCCTGTTTCATCCTTCTTCATCTTCTTCAAGCCCTTTTATTTTGGTCCTCTTTGCTATTTCTGACACCTCCTAGTAAGGTGTCCAATTTCAAGTTTAATTAACACATCCTCTGCTTTCTTATTTCACTTGACTAACAAAAATACTGAATGAACTCAGAACCAGCATCAGTATTTTGGTACCCCAGGGCCTTTCACTGACCAGGCTTGACTTCATAGACTATTGTGCCTGTGGTGCTTTGTTTCAATACCTTAAACAGCCTTTGACCTTGTAACAAAATATGTATCTATGTTATTTTTTTTTTACCCCCAGGTAAAACCACCATGGGCTTTGACTTTGGTTTTTAGCTCAGATCTGCCACACAATTATGTGGACTGGAATGAACTGCATCCACAAAGACAGAGCAGAGCATCCCTTGGGTAAGAGGGAATGTCCAACAAACACAAAACTGGCAGGGGCAGACACCACCTCAGTCACTCCTACTGCCTGTGGGTCCAAGGAGGGGGAGTGGAGAGGAACCTGTGGCACTCAGTGGATCTCTCTGCTCTGTGTCCTCACCTGGCACAGAGTATGGATAAATTCATCAACCACACGTTCCACGTAGCTCTTTTCGGACAGAACAGAGACTCCTTTTCTCATTCCTTAAAATTCCTCTTGAAAATATAATTTCACTACTGGGTCTGATAAATTGGTTTAAATCTTTTGCACTAGTGTGCTAAAAATAAAATAAATGGCCGAATACTTTAATGCATAACAATTATCTGCTTACTCTGGTATCTACTTGACCATACAACCACTGCTAGCCAGCTATGTTTGGTTTAATAGCCAAGGGCTCCATCATTTTGCAGGTAATGTCTGTTTTTGGATCTTGTTCCGTTATTCTGTAACCTGAACTGACAGATGGAAGTTAATAGCAGTGGAGGCTGACAGAGCAATGAATCTTCTTTACACTCTGGTAAATACACATACCTGTGAAATGCAGTGCCAGAGAACAGCCTTTGGAGCCTTCATTTTGGGAGGGACCTGCCTCGCCTAGGCTGACCTGCCTCGAGAGGATGATAGATCCAACCTGCCTCAATAAACCAACTGAGGTGGGAGCAAACACCTCCTATGGCACTGATCCCCTTCCACTGACCAGAGGTCTCATTTTAAGCCAGCTGATGCTGAGAGGGAAGAATTTCCCAGTTGTGGTGCAGTTTCCAGCTCTTTCTGGATGAGCAATTGCACAAGGAAGTTCTAGATGACTGATTTCCCAGCTTGTAAATGCTTAATCTTGGCTCTTTTCTAAAGCTGCTTCTCCACTTTATTTATCAAAGAAAGTTTAAGACACCTCTAGCAACAGACTAGAGCTTTGAAGGTTCAGAGGTCTCCCCTACAAGTATCAATGCCTCAAAAAGAAGCAACAGAAAGGTCAGGGGCATTGCCTTGCAGAAGCCCCTCAAAGTGACTATAAATAAATTATTTTGCCAGATTCTCTCACAAACAAACATATGTACAGCAGTGGCTCAAACACAAATCCCAGGAAATCACATGAATTTCATGTTCTCCCTGAAAAGGGGATATTATAACCCTGCTATGCTGCTTTTTCTTCCCAAGATCCTCAGCACACAAAGCTCTGTGGCTCAGAAGCTGGACTAGGAAGGGATGAAACCTGGAATGCTTTGTGGTATTCATTTTGCACACTCCTGTACAGCTCCTGCATTTCTCTGATTTGCATTCCCCTGTGCAGCAGCCAAATGAATAAACATTAAAGACGGAGCCTGATCACACTGAAAGGACAATATTCTTGCTAAAAGCTCTCTCTTTTGTAAATCAATGTGATAATATCCTTTAAAAGCTATTTCCAACTGTCGTGTCTCCAGATTTGGCTCTCTGGGAGTGGGAAGTATTGGGGAGATTAATGACAGATTTAACAGCAGAAAGGTCCCCCTTATTTCGATCTGGTACAGATAATGTCCTCTAATGCTTTGTCCATGCTGTGAAACCAGACAAGAAGCCATCTCAATGCTTTTATTTGCTCAGGTGAAGCTCTGAGTGACTGTGAATTTCTGGATTATTGTGGGGGGTGAGGGAGAGGGGACGCTGTAGTTGACAGAAAGTCAATGGCATCACAGAAAAGCGGATCAGCTCCAGCAGGCTCTCACCACTCTGTCCCAGCCAGCAGGGAGCAGCCCGGGCTCCCCTCTCCAGCATTGAGAGCCAGAGCCTTCCTCCCCCTTAGTCCTTGAGGAAGAGCTGTCCAGGACATGCTTATATCATCTCAGCTGCACAGAGGCACCTTGCTGCTTCCTTAGGGCTCCAACTTCACAAACCATTATAGCAATAATAGTCCTTACAGGATCATTTCTAAATGAGTTGTGAAAATAGATTGGGTATATTCAGTTCAGGCAAAAAGCATTTTTTTGATAGGCTTTGGGCAAACAATCTGTTCCTTTGATACATCTTACTGCTGAGTTTCAAAGAAACCAAATTGATGAAGCTGTGAGGAAAGTGATTTGTTAAAAATTAAGTCTTTTTCTTTGGAGATTCAAGTTAAAAGAACATCTCTGTGTACTGTGCCTAATCAGAACCTTTGAACACTATCAAGCATGCCCCATTAGGGTTGCCAGCCTTCCAAAACAAATTACTTACAGCAATCCCTTGCCTGATGTATGCAGTAAAAGACAATAGTGCAGCTCGACAGCACTGTCATTGCACGAGATTCACGGCATGCAGCTGAGAAAACTTCAATTTATACTTTATATCACAAAGTGGCCATAAACCTCACTTCAAGAAGAGGAATATTAAAGCCATCAGACTTGCTTAACATAACTGGTCAGGTTTTCTGGGCATGGAGCCTTCTGTGGTCTTTAGCAGAGCTGTGCTGATTTACACCTGGTGAGAATCTGACATTCCTCTTCTCTCCAGAGTTTGGAACCTTCTGAAACAAACCTTATCACAAGAGACTGTGAAAGGACTAAGCAGCAGTGAGAGCAATAATTGTCCCTTTGTTCTTATGCAGTGCCATTGATTACATTTATTAAATTGTTTGGGTGAAATGCCTCAACAGATATAAACCAGAATAATCCTACTGCAAATAACATGGTAATGCCATCCATTCACTTCAATTTTCAGTGCTCATCACTGCGTGTAGTAACTCGTTCCTTAAACAATTATTTTCTTTAGGCACTGAGCATGGTCTTGTTTAATCCATTCTGTGACTAGCTATTTGGATTGTCACAAGGACTTCATAATATCATTAAAATATTCAACTGGATCATAAAATAATTCTGAGGCAAATGAAGCACATTAACTGAAATTATTCAGTAACTTGCAACTGTGGAAATCTAGTAAGGAGACTGTGTATTTTATGGTAATTGGAATATAGTAAGCAATCCCCTAACAAAAAGACCTTGCAGTTTCAGAATCACATTTCATAATAACATGTCAGCAATGTCATATGCCTTACAGAATGGAAAAGGAATGATGCCTCGTGTATGAATTATAATAGGAACAAATCTAGCCAGGTAACCAGGTCTTGTACCAATCTCAGCCCAAGGGTCTGGAGAGACCAACAGAATATTCACAGGAACCAGGAATTCAGCCCCAAAGAAGTGCTGCTGAGACCTTGAAGAAGTGGCTTGGCAGCTCTGGTGGGGCCAAGGGGAGTGGAGTTCTCAGGATGCTGCTCAGCCTCTTGGACTTGAATATCAAAGCTTTCCTTCCCCAGTTGTTTGGAAGAGACCTAAATTTAAGGAAGAGAGTTATTCCAGGTACTTGAGTGGGGTTCCTCCCACACTTCAAGCTTGGCTTCTGCTTACAGATTAGACTTCTAGAGAGCTTGGATCCTGAATTTGGACTGAATGCATCTCACTTCTGAAACAGTCTTTATTCAGACAAGAAACAACTTTCCTTGCTCTTTGAAGAGGGAATTGAAGTGTATTTGGATCAAACATTCCTCAATATCCGTAGCCTTCAATAGTGCATCTATTGAACCCAGAGTGACCTGGTCAGCTCTGGTATCTTGTGTGCAGGTACCTCTACTGCAAACTGCCCAGCTTTGTTGGTATTGCTCAGCATCCCTGGCAAATGAGAGTTTCATCTGCCTTGAAGGGAGCTGCCTTCAGCAACATTTCCATACTTCTGAAAATCAGCAAACAAAACAATCCTTCAGGTGACATTTTTCAAAAGCCTTGCTTTTGGCCTAATTTGAGTATTGTCAAAATCAAAGAAGTCTTGCCAGCAATGTCACTCTGATAAAAGCCACAATCCAACCCTTTTTTAAAATGACAGTCCCTGATACTCATCCTTTGCACAATATCTTTGCAAGTATTCTTAGGTTTTTTTTAAGGGGAGAACAATCTTCTCTTTTTTTCCCCTCCACTTTGAAGGAATGAGAGGGTATTTATAATAAAGTTTGCCATCATAAGTTAACTGAAGCAATAAGCCTTTATGATCTTTTTTTTCTTTGCGCTGGCCTCTAAAGCATTGTCCATTTTTCTCTTTTCTTAAAAACTGAAAATAAAGCTAGGCTGGATATTGAAATGACAATTCTGTTCTCTGCATGTGCACATTTATATTGTTCCTTTATGATGCTTGCACTAGGGAGAAAAGGAGTGGATGATTGCAAATATTACAAACAGGGCTATCTATCATTTTTCCCATCGTATTTCTGTTACAGGAAAGTAACTTCACTCTTTTGAGAGAGGGCTTTTGAAATTCAGAGAAAGAGCTGTTGTAATTAGGCTGATGGGGATAATAAGATCATTTAGGGCAAAGTCCAAGTGAAAGGGTGGTGCCCTGTGCTCTTTCTGATCTGAGGTGGGAGCCAGGTTTAAATAGTGTATAAGGAGGAATTCAGGACTTTTCAGGTTTGAGCATATATGCTAAAGGTAATCATGGTATGTTCCCTGCCTTCTGACCCTCCTCATTACTCTTGATCTCTGCTGTAAATGCCTTCATTACTTTCAGAGCTACTGCCTAAATTAAAATAGACACTGATGTCTCAGTTCCCACTGCTCTTGAGGACTAAACCTAATTTTAAAGGGTTGCATGCAAAATATTAAGGATAAGATGAAAATATTGATTAAAAAAATGTTAAGATAGAGAATACATTATACAAATTTAGGTTAAGTTGTCTTCCAAACCTCTTTGATGTTCAAATGACTGACTATAGGAATCAACCTTAGGATTTGATTCCTTACTGCTGCAGGAGAAATGGGAGAAGGAAGCTTTTCAACACAAACGACTACAGGTAAAAGGACTCTGATGCCTTTAACAGATAAATATATTTGACAAACTGTATTCACTTCTTTAATTCATGAGATAATAAATCTCAGTGATAAATTCTCCCTCCAAAGAACTGAACAATGGGATGGCTATCAATGTTTATCCACACCCCATAAACATACAAAACTCTCGCATATTGGAAAAGCCAGTTGTGTCTAAATTGGTGGTTGCCTATTCAAGGCACCTCATTTATTACAGTAGAGATGATGCAGGCAAATAAAAGAATGACCAGAGGAGGCTGCTGGGTGGAGAATAGGTGGATAATGAGGTCAGATAAAATGTCTGGGTCTCATTAATCCCAAAGAACTGAGAGAGCTTTCAGTGTCAGTTCAGCAGAGATGGTGAAGTGCCATGAGCAGTGAATCCATGCTGACAGTGGAGTTTCCTGGTAACCAGACCCTACAGAAATCTGTGTCTCACCTTTGTGAGCAGCTGAGCAAAGCACAGGGGCACTTGGCAGCCCACCTGCAGTCAGAGGTGGTTTCAGTTTACTGCACAAACTTGGGCCAACCTATCACTCCATGCTCCACCAATGTGAAACAACACAAACCCTTGAAATGCATGGAGATGCTGCTCTTAAATGGGCAGGGCAAAAACCAACAGTGGAATCCTATAACAGCATTTATACTAGGATGGAATAGATAGAAGCAAAAATAGCTACAAGTAACTCTCTTCCCTCCCAGTGCAAATAACTTTTCCTTTCCTTTAGCTATTACCACTTTTGAGGATTTCTTCTACTGACTCTTCTGCCCTTATCTTGCAGAGATCCTGAGCTACTTTTTAGAAATTGCTTGCCTGATATCTCACATAACTCTCCATTCTTGCAAATGTAGCACCTTTTTCTTTGTCCAGGCCCTTGCCAATACAGAAAACAACTGATTTCTACCCTTTCCAGAATAATATTTTCTGTTATGATAAGCTGTTACATACCTCTTATTTCCACTGTCCCCCTATAGGCCTGGTATTTCTCTTTTCTTGGTTAAAAAAAAAGAAACCCAAGATCTGATTGTTTTCCAAAGGGATGATGGTTTTTTATCTGCTTGTCATTTTTATTATTGGTCTGTGCTGTTGCTGATGAGATACTGCTAGTGCTCAGTAAAAATGAGCATCTACTACTCTTCCAGGATCTCCAGTTTGCTGGTAGTTTTCAATTTTGTGATCACCTAAAACCTTCAGGTTCCTTACTGCTATAATATCCTCTAAGAGACAGTCTCCTAATTTTCCTTTCTAAATACAGCATGTGTATTGAATTTGATCTTATTGATTTCAGGTCATTTATCCAATTTATTGTGATTATTTTGAAGTCTAATCCTGTGTTCTCATGAGATTTCCAGTAAAGCGTCATCTCCAAATTTTTTATGTGTACTCTCCATCCCATGACACAAGTAATTAATAAAAACATTGAATAATGTTGGACAGAGGACAGCTTCTATGATGTGACCTTCCAGTTTGACAGCAGACTATTGGTAACAACTCCTTGGGTAAGGCTTTTCAAGCATTTGTGTATCAGCTTTGTAGTGATTTTTGCCTAGATCATAATATTTCATACACCTGACAGCCCTCCTCCCTCCCCTAAAGCCCACGGTGCAGTATCCACTTCACAGAGGTAATTCTGTATTTAATCATTTGGGCTATTGAGGCTGCCCTCTGTTGTCAGTGCCTCCTCCTAAGCAAGTGAATACAGCTTTTCTTTGTTAACACTTTTTTTGGCCTGTGGTGTTTTTAGGCTTTATCACTGTTGTTCTTGATATTTCTTCTCCTTTAAGATCAGCAGATGGAAAAGATCTTGGCTTTCTGCCTTGATGCTGATTGTTGAATGGAGATCTGCACATTATTATTTTTTTTCAACAATAATATTCCCTTTGGTTCCTTTCTTCTTTTCCCAATAATAGATATTCGCCTCTCATAAAGTGGTGTAGTTCACAGGTGTAATTATTTAATTGGCAGAACTCTAAAGCCTTTTCACTGGTGATAAGCCACTCTATGGCAGAACTGAAAAAAAGACTCAACCCAAAACATCTGTCAAGAAGATTAAGAAAAAAATAACGGTGCCACTGATTTTCCTAATCACCATGTTATCACTGACCTCCTGTATATGTTCAGCCAGCCCTTGGTCTCATCCAGAGGAGTTTGGAGCATGACTTACAGCAGAAGATTTTTTGGAATGACTTAATGAATGCTGTGTATTTCTGCTTTCATCCCACAGCCTCAGGGGAGGTTTCCCAGCTTTTATGTCACAGGACAGATTTCTAACAAATCTCCAAGAAAGCAGGAGATTTTCTGATTTTCTCTGTCAAAGGCCACACCAGAGCCTGCACTCCTTTCACACACCACTCAGAAGACTACAGGAGCTGGAGCGAGTTTGTGGCTGCCCATTCACATGCTTTCACTTAAAGTTTCATTAGAAGTACTTGCCAAAAGCATGATTCATGGGTTCTGTGAAATCCCAGGTGCCATCAGCTGGGCATGGCTGCCGAGTGCTCCACAGAGCAGAGCAGGACTTGGCAAGGCCCCATCACCCAGCTGGGGATGGCTGAGGTGGAGGGTGCAGAGCTGTGAGAAACAGGAGTGCTGCACTGATTTGCAGCAGCTGGAGATCCAGCCTTGCATCCTAAACCAGCTCTTTAGTGTTCACTCGAGGTCTGGCTCACATTCAGGTGCAATGGGCAACATATGTGCAGGACACAGGGATACACTCGGCCATGGAGCTGTTCCTCCAGCCACACCAACCTGCCCTGAGCAAGCAGCTGCACATTCCCCAGAGAACACTGCCCACTGCCCTTGTGGGAACCAGCCTGGCAGGGGCACAAGACCAGCCAGATCTCACCCCTGACAAGCCAGATCTTTGCTTCAAGCCCTGGGAGGTATTTGTTTAACTTAAGGTGAACTAGAAGTATCCTCCCAGGGGCCTTTGCAGTTCTTATGTTAATGAATCTAAGTTCTGTTCCCCTATTGGTTGGTTGGTAATGTTTCTGGAACTATCCACCCCCAAGTCTCTATATTGTCACTCTTCCCTTGTTTCTTGTCTTTGAAGTTTTGTCCTTGTACTGTGAACAGCATTTGGGCATTTTTATTTTCTCACTAAAGTAAATTTTCCTTTTTGGGGCACTCCATCGTACCCACTCCTTTCTCTACATCGCGTCTGCCCTGAAATCAGGGAACCCTAAAGACTTGTCACAGCCACCCTCACTGCAACGTGCCCTCTCATTGCTGGTGCCAGGGATGTGCAGATGGACAGAGGTGCTATGGCTGAAACAGGTTCCTTAACATATTCCTGCTCACAAAACTTAAGCACTTGTAAAAGGCAGGCACCATCAGCGTGTGCGCTTCTGCTGCAGCGTGCCTTGGGAGAGGCTGGGAATGTTAATTGGTTCTGGTCTGAATCGGCTTCCTGGTTCAGGGCACTCTTATAAAAGGGTTTTCAGCTACACATTCAGTGCCAAGAGTAGCAGATGGTGGTAGGATAGTAAATTACATTAAGGAATACTTGTACAGTTTCTTTACCACTTTTATGGTTGAAAAACAAACAAGCGAGTTGCTTAGGGTAAAGGCAGATGCAGCGTCATGTATGTCTACCACCCTAATAGTTTTATGGAATTATCTCAGAGAATAAAGAAGCAGGTTTAATAACCATGGAAATGGGCTGGAGAATCCCGGAGCGATCATCATTTCTAGTTTAGAAGTTTATGTTCCTCTGTTGCTAAGATTTGTGTTTCCAGTTTCGAATATTTATGCAATCACATACTGATTTTTTTTTCCAAAATTTTTTCCTCTTATTTACAAAAACATTTCTGCAAACAACTTCCTAGCCAACTGTAAGCAGTAAGTGGCACCATTGGGTATTAGTGCCACCTGGTTGTCATGATGAATTGAATCCCTATTTAAAACAATATTTAAACAGTCTTTTACACAGCTTGTTTTCCAGCTCTGCCTCCTTTGTTATCCAGTCTCTGCACCTTCTTTGATACATCTTTCAGATATCTCAGGTCATGGGATTGTAGAATAATCCAGATTGGAAAGGACTCATCCTACATCATGCTTTAATCAAAGTCAGCTCTGAGATCAGACCAGGTTGCTCAGTCCAAACAGGTCTTGAAAGCCTCAACAGACTGAGGTGTCACAGCCTCTTTGGGAAAAATGCTCCACCATTTCACTCTTGCAATTCTGATTATAATATCCAGGGGGAAAAAACCCTCTGGTTTAAATTCAGCTCCTTATGCAACATGATTCTATACTCTTCTTAGCATACTGCAAATCAAAATGCTACAATACATTCCAGCCACAATTTGACAGAAAAAAAATATGTACTTGAGTAATATATTTTTTTCCCCCAGTTATTTGTATTGAGCATAATAAAGCCTGTGAGTGAACAGATGTGCAAATACATGAATGTTCCTCAAGTGTTTCTTTATTTGTGATAGAGGAAGAGACTCAAAAGAATTTTTGTGGGTTTGGGATATATTTTCTGTTCTGCCAGGGCAAGATCCAAATCAGTCTGCATTTTTGAGGGGCCAGATATCCCATCCAGTACACTGATGGTTCTGCAACTGGCTTGGGAAAAGTAACCTGTCAGAGAAAAATGGCCTTTAATATGAAAATGAAGTTATCAACATAATGCAAGAACAGCTTTGTACAATGATGTGTATGAGATAGCCACGTAAATAAAAAGCCAGAGGTGTGAAACCACATATTCTTATCCTGTTCTGGTGAAGTAAGTTTAATTTTCCTCACTTTTTTTTGCTGTCCTCTTATTATTAACAGAAAGTTAGGCAAACTGCCTGAGCATTTAAATTCCACCTCCTAAAATGATGTTACAAAAAAGCAAGATGGTATATGGCAGAAGCATCACCTTTGTTTGTATTGCCTAGGATTTTGAGTGTAAGGGTCAGGTATCTAACTTTTGACCTGGGAGCACATTATTCAGTTACAGGGAGAGGGGCTGGTCTTTCCTGGAACCATAAATCACAGATGTCTGGCAGAATGACCACGTGCATGATCTGGTGTGCACTGTCAGTGTCCCTGCCACAAATGGACCAGCTCAGAGCTGGCAGTAATTTATAGCAAATGGTTTCAGGTTTACAATAAATGCTTGCATGAAAGCTCCAAGTTCAGGAAGAGATCACCTCTACTGGGAAGTCTTGTCCTGCTTCAGGGCAATGATTTTAGAAAAAGGAGGAAAACAGATTTTTAAAGAGTAAATATTCACATTTCATAAAACTTATGATGAGTTCCAAATAGGATGCCATATCTATATCTATCTATATATCTATATCTATATCTAATCTATATGATCTATCTATATCCTCTTTATCTGTCTCTATCTCTATCTCTATCTCTATCTATCTCTATCTCTGTCTCTGTCTCTATGTCTATTTCTATCTTTAGCTATAGCTATATATCTATATAGATAGATATAGATGGATATAGATAGATAGATATATTTATCTCAGGAACAAGACCATCAAAACAGGTTGAGGAGGAATGTCACTGTAGTGGTGTGTAGGAAACTCTTACAGATGCCCAAATATCACATTTCTCCAGGCTGGTGAATTATTTGCCCAACACCTCCCTTCCCTCTGGCTCCTGCAGTCGTCTTAGGAACAAACTGTTCTGATTCAAGATGCTTAATGTGACCCTGCCTCACCTGGAGCTACTCTGAACCAGATCAAAACTTCACCATTTGTTTTCTAAGTGTAGTGTTCAGTGTGGGGGCCAAATGCCCTGGTTTGGAAAGGTGGAACAGCTGGCTGGAGGGTTCACCTCTACTCGAGTGACTCTTTGCTGTTACTGCACTGAATTTTGTGATCCCTCCCTTGTGGTCTCCTGGGCAAGCCTGGGATGCTACCACAGAACAAAATGCTTCTGAGTGGAAAGCCAAAAATACTTTCTTTTTATTTTCTCTTATGGAAAATGCTAATCGTTCTCCCTACCCACAAAGAGAACTGTGCCTTTTTCTGGGGCTGGTTTAGTGGCATAACACAGAAAAGCTTGAAAGAAAGGTGGCAAACAAGGTTTTGAGGGAGTTGGTCACATGTATGAGAGAAGCATCAGGGGCACTGTAAATGATGCCCAGCTCAGCTGAATCCCAGGGATTATGTTTGCAGCCCAGATTTGATGCTTTTACATCCTCCGATTCCCTCATCCCAGAGGGAGACAGGTATGGTATGGGGACAGAGGGTCTGGTTTCATCCTTCTGCTTCCAGAGTAGTCCTGAGGTAAGAGAAATTTCATGGCTCTTGCTGGGTTTGCCAATGCAAAGGGCATAGGACAGTGCCAGAAACTGGCTCACTGAGTCACACACACTTCCCAAGAGCAATCCTCTACCATGTAAGGGTTACTTTTATAGCATTTTTTTCATGTTTTCTGTGATAAGCTCTGTTGTTCCTATAAGTTCCTTTCCTTTACATGAATGTGAAGTATTTATCTTTGGACAGGAAGATTTCCATTCATTACCATGACTAATGAACTTTCCTAATTATATTGAATTCTTTATATCCTTTTCCTTTCTCAATACCCTCACCTGCTTCAAAAGCAGAGCAGAACTAATATCTTCCAAGAATTCTATTTTTTTTTTTCAGAATTAGTGCTCCCAGCAAGTAAGAAACCTTAAGCAATTAAACCTTAACCATTAAATTTGTTTGTTTGTTTGTTTGTTTTTTAATGTTCTAAATGTTTTTAAAATTTATTTTCAAATTTTCTATACTGGTCAATGTTTGCAATAAATAAAGTGCATGGCCAATGCAAAGGGGTATTGTTGATTCTGACCTTATAGTTGATCTGGGAATATTAAGATACTGTTTTCTGGTAAAACAGTCATTTAATTACTCAGGAAAAGATTGGTGAAGAAAATGTCCCTTCACTTCAGGCACCTAGTGAAAACACATCCAGACCTCACTGTACCTGGACAATTGTTAAAGTTTTCAGTTACTTAAATATGCAAAGAAAAGCTGTTAATGAAGCACGGAAAAGACATGTTTGATTGAGAACTGAATCAGTGCTTCATCTTGATCAAGTTTCCTTTGGGGAAAAAAAAAATAAAGACAAAACAACCACAGACACCCCCCCCTCCCAAAAAAAAAAAAGAAGAAAAAAAGAAAACAAATCCTCGCAGCACAATTTCCTTCCTTCAGATGAAAAGGTAACTATGGTGACTGGGGGGAAAGATCAGATGTTCCCATTTCTGCGGCAGAGCAGCACACACATCCTGCAGAGCTGTTTGTTGAGGGGCTCGGGGTGTCAGGAGACCTTTCACGGTGCGGAGCATCCCTGCCGCTCACGGAGAGCCCCGCAGCATCGCCCGGGGCTGGCACCTCCTGCCAGGCACCATCCCACAGAGCTCCAACCCCGCTCACCAGCATCTCCAACTCGCCCTTTGATCCCCTATCCCCTGCCCTAAGACAGCAAGGATGCCACATTTGGGGCAGTCTGTAGTTTTGTGTTTGCTCAAGGGTGAGGCTCGCTCCCTCTCTGTGCCACCAGTTAACACGTTGTCTGGTTCTTCTAATACATATTTTATGACCTGGCTACTGGGTTTTAATCGGCTGAGCAGCAGCTCGAGCACTTGAGCAGGTGGCCTGGTAGCTTTATAAATACAATTATGGTGACTAAAAGCTGCATTGCACTTGGCACTGTTCTTCAAATCTTCCCCAGAGGTTTGGGACTGGCTTGCCCTGGTGGAAGAGCCAACCTTGCAATCACCCTGTCCATCTTCCAAGTTTGGCAGCCAGAATTCACCCCTGCATGTCTGGTATTCCTATAGGGGGCAAAACTGATGGCTGATTTTACATTAAATCCAGCAAAATCTACTCAAACCATGTCTAGCTTGGGCTGACAAGAACCTCATAATAAGAATGCAGTTGTGAACTGGAAAAAGACGGGAAGTTAAGCTGGCTCTTGAAATAACTCTGTGCTAAATCCCATTTTTGGTCAATACAGTGCTCATTAAGCTGTGAGACCCTCAAGTTATACTGTTATCGGCATGGAAAAATAAAACGTACTGTGTCTGGTACTGCTGCTCCAGTGATGGTTTCAGTGGGTCTCAGTGATGCCTTTACACTTTACAGTATCTTGTTACTTCATTTAGAGCTTGCAGATATCCATCAAGTTGCTCAGTTTGCCTAGTCAGCAAAGCCCTTAGATAGGATGCTTAAAGTTAGAAACATTTATGTCCCACTGAGGTAACATAATTGGCTTCATGATTATTTCAGTGTTTGTGATCTCTATATAGATCTGTTCCTCTTTAATGTCATGATAAACAAATGAGGTCTTTGGTATGTGTTGAGCTAGAATTCTGTCAGAGGCCAGCTGTAATTTTGGTATTTGCTTCACTTGGTATTTGTCTCACAAGTGCTTCAGCATCTCTTCTAGGAAAAAAAAAAATTACAGACCAAGATATTTTTGCAAAGAAAAATGGAAAGCACTTTGAAGTTGAAATAAATTTTATTATGAAGACCTCAAATATTCTAAAACATGCCTACATTAAAAAATTAAAGTTAAGCCAAATGGGTTTTTTCTTTGTTTTCCCAGAATGAAATGGTGAAATATTTCTAAAGGAAGACTCCATTACAGTGACATGACTCTCAAATATCCATGACCAGCTGCAGACACTGTCATGTGGGAGGTCATTTTTGCTGCCTAGTCTGTAAGCACAGAGGATCAGATTCAGATCTTGGAAAATTTGGCACTGTATGGATTTCAAGAAAGCTGAGAGAGTTTACACAGCCAAGGAGTCCAAATCTTCCTTCAGCTCTTTAGGGGAACCATAATGATAACTGAACAAAGCCCCACCCCAAACTCATTGCTGTCCTAACAAAGTTATGTCATTGCAGAGTCATCCACCTCAGGTGTGTTTAGCCAGAACTCTGCAGGAAGTTCCTGCAAGGAAGATGTAAAATAAAAGCTGAAGGTTTCAAACAAATAGGTTTAGGAAGAATTTGCAAAAAAAAAAATAAAAAAAAAATAATAAAAAAAAAATCTCAAACCCCTGAGGAATCCCAGCGGATCATATCAGGATGGAACAGGCACAAACCATCGGTGTTTGCAAGACCCAGCGCAACAGCCGCAGCCAGAGGCTGAGCAGGGCATTTGCATCAGAATGCAATCCGCATTTCTGCCGGCCTGGAGCGTTCTGATGCACAGACACGATTGAGTTATCGGCCACATGCTGACACGGCACAGAAAATCCATTGCAAGGACCCTCTGGCCACCCAGCTCATTTCCATGCTCAGGTGTGAGCCCAGGCTGCTGGCAGGGGTAGTGCCCATGGCACAGCAGAGATTCTCGCAGGCAGGATAAGAATGTGCCCGGGCATAGAGCTCAATCAAATCCAGCACCAGAGGACCACACCGGGGAGGGCTTTCAGCCTTGAAGTATTAAGAAGAAGTTTACATAGCCACGGGCTGTTTCTTCACCCAAAGTTGCCTTTCTGAGTGAAAAGATGATGTTCCCGGCTGCCCCATCAGTGGATGCTCCACCGAAATATGCAGATTTGGGAAACCAAGCCAGCCCAAGAAGCAACACGACTGCAAGCAAAATTGCTCAGCAAAGTCTGCGGGTTTGCCACCTGTGAGAACTGAGAGAAAAGCACCCCGTACAGCAATAATTACTCCACAAAGAAGTGATGATAATGCACAGATTTGCTGCCCTTCTCTAGCCGACTGTTTCACCTCGAGCTTTCATGTAGGAATTTGCTTAATCTTTTGTTGATAACACGACAACAAACAAATCCGTCATTAGCATAATAACACCATGATTACACACCTAATCAGTCTTTAGACTTATCATCCTTTAAGTAACCTTTCCTACTAGGCAAGTGAGAATTTGGAAACGTTGACTTGCACTAAGCTTGCTTGCACTGTGCTAATATTTCATTCCAAATTAGCAGCACAGCATTTTCCCCTGCAGAAACCTGTTTAATAAAACATTGAATTTTTAATGGTTTTGACTGGCAGAGATAGTGCCATGTGCTGTCCTAAAGATTAAAACTCCTTTGACTCCTCTTTAGTTTGCCATTGCTGAAGCACATTATTGGCTTTGTGATCACCCTTTCTGCCTGGATCATGCAGGACCCAGTGAAACACTGCTGCTGCTTTCTGAGACCTTGATTTTACACACAGCACTGCTACTTTAGAGCCAAGATGTATAATCTTAATAAAGATTTTATCCTCAGTGATTCATTTAGGATAGCAAAGGCGCCAGCATCTGTAATCTGCCTGAGAACTTTTGGAACAATGACTGAATTACAGAGATTTCATACACGGGCATAAATGAAGTTAAAAAGTTCCCTTTATTGTACTCTGAAAAAATTTGAAGCCTTAATGAGTGTGATTTGTGGGCTGAGCTCATAGCTTGGAAGGTCTGTTTGTGACTTGGCTGGTGATGTGGCCATACAAATTATACAACGTTGACAAGTTAAGGCCAAAGTAATTTTAATGTGGGAGAGGGGTTGCTTCACTCCTCTTAACCTTCATTGCTTTTTCCTGAGTTCAAGTCTTGGCCAGACTGGTAGCAACAGAAGATGAGAATAACACAGTTGTACCCCAAAGGCTCCTGCATTCCTTCTGTCTGCAAATCCTTGCACTTACATGTGCAGACAAAACTGAATTCCCATGCCAGTAGGCACATCCACACACAGACCTGCTCTGTGCACTCACTTATGGGTTTTTTATACATCAGACATTTTTGCCTTCTTAGAAATGCCAGCCTACGTGGTCATTTATCAGCAGCCTGCACAAGTCAAAGCCTTCAAATCAGCTGCAGAGGAAGCAAGTATAAGCACCTAGATCAAACAGAAAATCTGGTTTTCCACACATGGAGATTTCATGGAAGAAAAAGAAAAAAAGAGAAAGCAATATCAAACTAGGAAAAAGACTGGGCAGAAAATAATTGTGTCCTTAGGAAGAACATTCCTGGAACAAATGGCTCCTCCAGGACACATGGATTAGAGAGAACTTTGTAATAAAGAGTATGAAAGTGTAAGGGACTACAGGGGTCAACTCCTTCAATCCCTTTCTCTTCAAGACATCCAAGGCATGAACATCCAGAGCAGATGGGACTGTAACCCACACCCTCCAGACACAGAGACTGCGTTGCTATCAGCATTTGATAACACATTTAAGACCAGTGCTGAGAAACAGACCATGCCAGATAAGGTTTATTTGTTATTGCTGTATTTTTTTACATCTTAAGATTCAGACACTTTTTCTATAGCAATGATCTTGGAAGCTTTCAGGATACTGTTTCTGAGGGCATGTTAAAACTTGGTAGTTATACTCATCATTATAGGTGTTGTGGGTTTGCCCTGGCAGGACAGCAGGTGCCCACCAAAGCTGCTCTGTCACTCCCCTCCTCAGCTGGACAGGGGGGAAAAAATACAATGAAAGGCTCGTGGGTCAGGACAAGGTCAAGGGCAAAAGAGACACAACTTGTGGAAAAATAACTTTATAACCAATCAAATCAGAGTAGGATAGTGAGAAATAAAAACTAATTCTTAAAACACTTTCCCCCATCCATCCCTTGTGCCCTGGCTTGACTTTATTTCTTATTTCCCTGCCTCTTCTCTCCCAGTGGGTAGGGAAGGGGGGCTGTGGTCAGTTCACCACACCTTGTCTCTGTTGCTATTTCCTTGACAGGGGAGGTCTTCTCACACTCCTGCCCTGCTCCAATAATAATCTGTCCCACTGGACACACTACTCCATGAACTTCTCCCATGTGACTTCTTCCCAAGAAGAGGGAATTCTTTATGAAGGTTCCTTTGCACANTCTCCCAGTGGGTAGGGAAGGGGGGCTGTGGTCAGTTCACCACACCTTGTCTCTGTTGCTATTTCCTTGACAGGAGAGGTCTTCTCACACTCCTCCCCTGCTCCAATAATAATCTGTCCCACTGGACACACTACTCCATGAACTTCTCCCATGTGACTTCTTCCCAAGAAGAGGAAATTCTTTATGAAGGTTCTTTTGCACAGGGTACAGTCCTTCAGGAACAGGGTTCTGCTCCACTGGGGACCCCTGCAGAGTAACAAGCTCTGACAGCAAATCTGCTCCAGAGTGGGATGTTCTCTCTATGGGGCCACAGGTCCTGTCAGGAGCCTGCTCCAGAGCCTGCTCCTTGCTCCTCAAGGTCACAGACACCTATGGGCCTTCACCTGCTCCAGAACTGAGTCCTTGAGGGCCTGCACGTGGATATCTGCTGCACCCTGGACCTCTGTGCTGCCTCAGCATGGTCTGCACATTCCCCAGGGGCTGCAGGGGAATCTCTGTGCCTGGAGCACCTTCTCCCCTCCTTCTGCGCTGACCTTGGGGTCTGAAAGGCTGTTTTATACTCACTCTCTACAAGCTCTATTGCTTTTGTGCAGCTTTTCCCCCCTTGAATACATGATCTGAGTGGCCCTACCACACTCACTGATGGGCTCAGCCTTGGCCAGCAGTGGGTCAATTTGCAGCTGGCAGGCATTGGCTCCATTGGATTTGGGAGAAGCTTCCAGCAGCTTCTCACAGAACCCATCCTTGCAGCCTCTTCACAAGTGAAACCTCACCATGGAAACCCAATGCAATGTGGAATAGCACAAACAAAAAATCACTACTGGAGCTAATAAAAGAATAAGACGCTCAGTTACAAAGTATCATTACAGTAATAGTCCAAAGCAAGTATGTCCAGCTGGCACCTTTTTGGCAGGATTTATTCAATATCATGAACCCAGATGGTCTCTGGCTCTCAAATGATTTGAAGGACTCCTAATAGCCTTAACAACACCCACTAGGTTTCTCAGACTGTGCCTCATCCGTGATTCATCCGACTCACAGTCTTGGCACACTGGTCAAGATCTGGATTTGAAACCTGCCAAGGCTTAGGGGTTAAGAGGATCTGTGGTTCTGCTCTGAGCTATTTGAGACATGAGAGATTAATTGTATAATGCAGAGCTGAGCTGGATTCCAAGTCTCACAAACACGCAGCACCCAGGGCTTTGTGTCAGACTTTGTAGTGCCGGGAGGTGTGAGAGGCAGGAGAGAAAATGTCATGTTAAGCTGGCTTATTGTATAGAGTGATGCAAAGCACTGACAAACTACAATGATTAAAGGATCCTGAACTTAGGGTATGAAAGGATATTGTTCTTCCCAGAGACCAGGAAACTCACTAAATCGTGGTGCATCTCTCTGAGCTGAAATATAAGCTTGCACAGAGAGAGCAACCACGTGCAGCTGTGGTTTTCCGGGCTAACAGGCCTTTTGGTGCATAAATCCCTTCTGTTGATGGTTTGGGATCTGCATGGTAGTTTTCTAAAAGGAAATGCTCTTTCTCATGTGGACACATGGGAGTGAAGGCATCATATCCTGGTATTGCATTGCCAGGTGCCATTAAGAAGAGTGGCTGGATCTTACTTGGCACAGCCCAGCATGTGCCCAGCCTGAATTCCTGGTAAAATAAAGAAAACTCCTGATGAATCTCACTAATCCACACTTGCAAGTGCGACTTGATTTTCTCCTCTGCCTTCAGTAATGAAGAAAAAGTGAAGAGCAATACAGGTTCTGGGAACTTAATATCAGGCAAAGGAGAGAAAGTAGGGAAAGCAGGCACTTTCATGATTTTTCTCCATAAGGAACTGAGAAATTCCTGGACTTCAAACCTTCTTGACTTCTCTTTCTGACACTTTTGGCCTCCATGAAAACCAGTGATAAAGCATTTATTGATTCAACATAAGATTTCAAGTTCCGTGTTTGCCTACTCCTTCTTTTCCCTGTCCCCATCCCTCTCCAGTGCTCTGGCTCCTGAGACAACTCAGCAAGTCTGCTCAGATCCTTCAGCCAACAAAATAATCCACACAGCAGAGACCTGCAGAGTAGAGGCCAAAGAACAGCCTTGATTTTTTTTCCCCTGAGGAAATAGTTTGAATCTTTTCTATATTAAAGGGTGTGGAGTTTATCCTTTTTTGAAAACAACTTGGAGGTGAATCTGCATATAACATTGCTGAGGGATGTTTGGGGGACTCAGCCTGCTGGCCTTCCAAAAGACTATTTATAAAACACCCTCAATAATTTTACAGAAGAATTAACATCTTTTATTTTATTGTCTAGTGCAGTAAAACCCCTCTGCAGTATCTAAAGGGATAATTTTCTATTATCTGCCAGAAGCCTTTTAATAAAGGAGAAAAAGAGTGCTGCACAGTTGTTTTATTGGCTGAGGTTCATCCTGCAAACACAGAGAAGTACCACCTAGGGCTCTGACAAACAAGCATCTTTGAAGCACTGTGGTGTTGAAGCAGCCCCTGTGGTAGCTCAATACCCTTTCCTGATAATTTTTATTTTACATCATGCTTCTAAAGGAGGTACAGCAGGTTTATCCCCTTCTTTTTCTCTATTTCTTGTTGGGAATAAGGATGGGATCAGATCACTTAAATGTGCTGCTGCAATGAAATATTAGAAATGTTGTCTACATTCAGTCCTGCCTGCCTTCTTCCTTTCTTTCTGGAAAGGAATTAAATAATTACTGTGCAGTGGGTGCCTCCCAATATCTCAGCTCACACTTCCAGATGTGAATCAGCACAATGGGGAAGTGTAAAAACCAGCAGGAAGAAAGGGAAGACAGCACCGAGGCATCAGAGGCCAAGGCTTTAAGTGGAATAAATACTCGAAAATTCCCTCTGTTTGAAAATCTAATGTGCATTTTAGAACAAAGCTTGAGGGACATGTTCTTGCTGGACCTCCCACTAACTTCAGGAGGGCTCAGCTTACCTCCATACTGTTTGGATATATCTGGCCCTATCAATGGACCTTTGCAGTCCATCCCATACAGCCTCTGCACACAGGCAAGCTTTTGAAGCTCTTTTGCAAGACTTATTTCTCCAATAAAGATTTTTTTTTACCTTTGCATGCTCAGTTTCTGGATCCTTGCAGTAAAGGGAAACAATATTCAGAATATGTGCATATCTGCCTTGTTTTTCTGAATTATCTTTCTTTTACCCTTAGGAACAACCCATGGACCACATTGAACCACTGGAATATGGTAATAGAGAACAATAGTTTCTGTATCTGTGTCCCAGCCCTTCCTGGGCACTGCCTGCACTTCTCTGGGGTTGCCAGATGGCTCCTGATGGAAACTTCACAGGCAGAAAGAAAATTTGATAGTCTCTGGTTCTTCCTCCCTTGCCACCAACCATTACAGGACTCTTTATGGTACTAATGCTTGGGCTGGGTTTTGGCCAGAACTCTCAGTGCCCAGGAGGCTTCACCACCATGAGTGCAGCATTTGGAGCAGATTCCTGCCCTCCTTCTGTCCTGGAGCTGCTCTTTGTGATGGCAGGAAGGAAATCTTCACCTTGCTGTCTCTCTGCTTGCACACCCCACACTGTCCTAAAGCCTTGCTTTCAAGTTCTCTCCCCACTCTTTGGAGGAGAGATGCAAAATTGACTTCATGGTTATGCTTTGCTCAATGAAGTTCCTTTTTACACCTTTTTTCCTTTATTCCTCTTCCTCTTTACATGATTTTTGTGTTTGGGAAGCATCTACAGATTTCCCTTGTGGTTTTTTGCAACATTGCTGTATTTAATTGCCTGCACTAACTATACCAAAAGGAATCTTATGGAGGTCATTTATTAATTTTTTATGTATGTTAACTGTATAAATAATGATTTGTAAAATTAGGCAGAAGTTACATTAAATTGAGCAGTGGTTAAATCTTGACACTGTTTATATTTCTCTTCTAAAATAATTAAACTTCCCTTTCCTTTAGAAGGCCATGTACAGACAGTTGTAATATGTTTAATATTTTTATAGCAAGTAATTTAACTCAGAATTTCACTAAATTAATTGCTAAGTGTAAACTTTATTTAAGATTCTCCAAGAGAATGTACAGTTATATGGTAGTAAAGAATTAATACTGTATATCTTTGGAAGGGCATTACCTTGAAATTGTCAGCCAATTTCTCATAATACTCAGTGGTGAATCATTATTTAAATGTTAGGTATTACTCCAACACATTTGTCCACATGCCAGGAGCTGAGAGACTGTGAATTGCCTTCATGTCAAACAAGCTGAGATGGATGGGTGTCTTTGGCTTCCAGAGGCAGCAGAGCTCAGGAAGAGAATGAAAGGGACAAAAGGAGGGAGAAAAATGTGAATGTGAATATTGAATATTGAAAAGGAAGATTTTCAGGCACACACAAAACTTGGACTGAAATTCATCCTGAAGGAGAACATAAATATAAAACAAGGCATTGAAGTGTTTCTAGTGAAATATTGAAGGTGTTTATCAATCTGTGCATCTGAGGGGGCTGTGGGGTTGGTTTGGCTTCATGGCTTTGGTGCACTGGAAAAGCCAACCGTGGTCTCCCTGTCTTGGCCTGAGCCAGATGTGAGCCCTGAAGCAAAGCCCAGGCTGGGAAACCTTCTCACCAGGCTGCACCAAGTAATTTGTCTCAATCTTTGCCAGTGTGGATCCTGGATCATGGAAAAGTACCTGTGTGAAGAGCTGTTCCTTGTGATCAAACACACCATCAGGTTTCCCTGCTTATGAGCCTGGGGCTCTGATACTGAAAGGGGCAGCAGGGCAGATAATAGGCTCAGTATCCAGAATTCACACTAGGTCTTTGTGATATCTCATGAGCAATATTTGGGTCACAAAAATTTGTCTGGGCAATGCAAGGCATTGAATGTGGCGGTGCTGGTGACAACTGAGGTGATTTTCTTCCTCATGACCCTTAGCTTAGGTTGGCAGTTCCTGGTGTCACACTTTCAGTGCCAGACCAAACACTTGTGAAAAATTACACCCAGTTCAGCCTCAACTCCAATCACAACTCCAGTCTGACATCCTGCCTTCCTACAGTGACTCAGATACAGCGTCCTCACTGATTTTCCCTTCATATTCTTTCACAGTGATATTTGACTCTGCTCTAAGGAATATTTCTGCCCCACAAACATTTGCATTGGCTGGAGATTTGAAATCATCTTTACTTGCAAGTGTCAGAGCCCAAAAGTCCTCTGGATAGAGAAATGCTCTCTGAAAGCAGATATTATTACATGGGAGACCTTTGCATCTTTTGAGTTTCCTTTTCCACCCTTGCATTTCCTCAGTTTCTCACATACAGCTGAGAGACTCTGCTGCTTTTCCATGGAAGCCTGGTCATGCTCCAAACAGGGAGAGATTTTCTGCCTATATGTCTTTAAAGACAGAGAGCAATAAAGATGCCAAGTTACCTAAGAAAGCCAAGTTCATCTATCAACATGTTTCTCACAGCAAAAGGGTGATGACTCTGAACAGCCTGGAGCTGAGGCTCGAGAACTCCATTCACAGAGATGTATCCACTGAATAAAAGCCTACATGAAAATTTAATGAGAGGACACCCAAAAACTTTGATGACCAATAATGTTTATGTCTCATTTAAAGTTCAAGGTGATATCAAACATTTTAAAGTTCATTGGACAACCTGTCAAAGCAGATTTTATTTGAAAGACAAATTACTGCCTAGCATAGAGAAGATATATTTATTTGTGAGGAGACATAATTTTAACCTGAAAATCATTTCATCACAGGGTTTGGCATTTTTTTATTTACCTTCAATTCTGTAACTAAATGCTTGTGGCTGTGCAGAGAGATCTCCTCAATAAAATACTTAGTACTTAAAATATACTGGAATTCCATCTTTCCAAAGATCAGCTGCTGAAGCAGGTTAATTGGAAACTGCAAATGTGGAGTGTACACATCTCCTTCCCCATGTTCTGGCACTGTGCACGAGACTCCTTCCTTCCTTCCCTTGAGGTTAGTGTGGAGGAAACAACATCATAATTCAGAACAGGTGCAAGCAGTGGTTTAGCAAATTCCTTCCATTTTCAGCTCTCGACAATTGGCCGAGTTTCATATGTGCTTAAACTCTCAAATTGTAGGCTTATCAGATGCTGACACTGGTTGTATTTATATACCTGAATACTCAAGAACATCTGCTGTACTGAAATTCATCATTCAAAAGGCTTAATTAAAATAATGCTGAATTGAGGACTCAGCATGCATTACCAAAGTGCGTATTTGTTTTGCTACAATCAATTAAGAATGTATTCATGAAAACAACTCCTGCAACAAAATCTGTATGTTTAATCCTTATGCTAATCTCCTTAGAATTTGTTGTACTGTTTCAGAGGCAGTCAATTGAAGACTTTATTTTCTTTAATAAAACTGCATAACATGTTTTCATTAACTCAACAAGAGGTAAATCAGAATTGATGTCTAGTATAAACAGAGAGGAAATCTAGACTGAGGCATCTTGGTAATAAATAGTAACCTATACTTTGAGCTGGCTAAGCATCTTTCCACTTAGGATATTACTGACTATTAAAAAATGCTCATTAAAACCTAAGTATTAAAAGATGCTTTGCCGTCCAAGCACACATTGGCTCTGTTATTTACTATCCTTTCATTGATTTAAGAGATTAAGAAATCTAAGCACAATCAATAACCTACTCACACATAATCTGATTTGTCTCCATCACCAATGGGGTGTCATTTATAATGTTATAGCCTTCCACAGCCTCTTGTATTACATGCTGTGCTTGAATTGGAATAGCAACTGTGCGTGGCATTTAGGAGCTGATCGTTACCTTTTTAGTTCTTTAATGAGAGAATGTGTGCACATGTTTGCCTCCTTGAAATAATCCAACATTTGGAAACCAGCATTTGGCTCTATCATTTGGAAATGAAAATGTTCTGCTTTCTCAAAAAGAAATGATAGAAGTTGTGATGCAATGGAGAGGTTTAGGAGTAAATGAGAAAGATCAGTAGCGTGGGTGGAGGGAGGAAGTGGACAGTGATTGGGATTTTTTATAAGGAAAGGCTTAAATGAGAAACTCCTAAAACACAGGCAAAGCCTGTAGCTCAGGGTCTCTGCCTCCTTGTCTGTGCTGTGAGTGCTTCAGAGATTAAAGCCTCACTGAGGACAGAGAGCAAAACTTGTGTCTAATAATGATCAGCATTGCTGGCATTTTCTTTCTGCCAATGAAAAGCCACTAAAAGAGAGTCAAAAGGAACAAGCTCTCTAGAATCGAGCCTCAAACGAGGTCAAGCTTCTACCCTCTTTGACAGGACCTCTGTGGGTTTTGGCAGGGCCTTTTCTGCCAGGAGGGTGTCCAGCAGCATATGCTAAACCTGGCCTTATTGACACTCAGCTCCCTGGGAAGGCACCTGCAGCCATGTGTGCACACATCCAGATGTGAGGATGAGCAGGAGGAAGAGGTGCAAGAGCTTTGGCTGAACTGAGCAACACATGGGACAACCTGTGGGAGCAAGCAGGAGCAGCAAGAGGATTTGCAGGTTGCCAGTGTGGAAAATAACTCTCATTTTAACAGTTGTTTTTTCCCAGGTCTGCCTTGGATGGAGACCATGTCCAAGGTTTGCACTCACAGCAGCAGAGATCTGCCTCACACAACAGAATCACCCTCAGTGGGAAGTATCTGAGAACCACTGGGAAGATGCAAATAGGAGTGGCAAAGTTTAATTGCTAACATTGCAGGAAAGGAGAGCTAATGGCCAGCTCTCAGCAGTGCAAATTAATGAACAACTCATAAAAGACTGCACTTGCCTGTAGTTGTCCATGGAACCATTGCCTGCATGGCTTCTGTGGGATGCTTAAGCCTGTCAGCAAAGCCAGACAATGAAAGGCTTGGAGGGCCAGAAAATGGCCCTCACCTTTGGGACCCTGGGGGCCAACAGGATGTGGTTCAAGGATTATATCACTTCATTCCTGCCCTCCATAAATCTTCAGTTCAGGGCCAGTGACTTGAAGGCAAAATTTTGCCCTTTGACAAATAGAATTTGATTTATTTTCCTTCCTTTCCACAATTTTACACCCAAACTGAAGACATTCTGTCCTGCTGTGACTGTTGGAAGGCTAATATATCGCTTTGTGAGGATTTACTGTGTGCAGGAAGGTGAGTCCTGGCATCCCTGCAGGCAGAGGGTGGCATTCCCAGCAAGGGGAGGAGGAAAGAACATGAGTGGGCAGAAGAGAGTGCCAAATGAAAAGAGGTCTGAGCTGTGAGTTTCTGGCTGTACCCCATGTTTTGAAGACTACCTCAAGAGGCTTATCAACAATTACAANAGGTCTGAGCTGTGAGTTTCTGGCTGTACCCTATGTTTGGAGACCTGAGACTTAGCAGCAATTACATTTTTTTTTTTTTTGCTTTACTGAAATTGACAAGAATTTGTCCAATCTTGAGCATCCTATCAAAACACAAAAGGTTTATTTTCTAAGGGGAAGATCGAAATGGCAGCTTCTATTTCTGAGCCTGACACTGCTGCCAGAATGTTACAGAGCAAACTGCTTAATCCCTCTGCACTCATTAGAAGCCTCCAAGTACTGCTGAGTTTGTGATCCCCAGAGGGAAAGGCCAGCAGGGCCACCTCTGAGGAAGATTCTCCCAGATAGTTCTGTGGCAAAACACATTGGAGAGTGCTCCAGGCTTTCCCAGGAGGGCTGGCAGGACTCTGGGACTGATTGTGGAAATGTACCTTGTTTTGGCAAAGCCACCCTTGGCTGTCCTGATGGGATGACAGAGCTGACAGACCAGGTCAAGCAGTGGTTCCTGGGCCCAGTCTAAACCGTGGGGAAGAAACACCACTCAGGATGCAAGGAACTTAAGAACATGTTAAATGAACAGTTCTATTTAGGAAGAGCTTTCCCAGTTGATTTTAGAATGACATTTGCAGACTCCACTTTAATTCATGGGAAATCAGGAGGCATTGAGAAATGAAGCAATTTTTTTCACCTTTGACAATGTTATAAAAATGGTTATACAAAGAATATCTCTCCATAACTTCTCAGTGGTTATAGTTGGACCTTGGTATTTTCTGTGGTCTTATGGACATGATTTATGTCAATTCTAGCCAAGAAAGCATATTCTTCAAGTTCTCTGATTCCTTTCACTGTATTAATTCCAGGTTAATGAGTGTAGGTATGTAGTATTTGCCAACCTGCATCAGATCAGGAGTTCATTAACTATTTCCAGAAGCCAGCCCTGAGGAGAGGAAGATCATAATGCTGAGAAAAGGAAAAGGTGACAATTATTTCTGGATCTGCATCACAGACACCTTCCTGTTCTAAAGCAACCTATCCAGTAACTGGGATTGTCATGCATGTTAGTAGTTATTTACAGTCTAGGTAGTTAATATTTCACCTGAAGTTCCTCCACATTGAATTTCACAGGCCAAGCTGTCCACATGAAATGCTATTTGTGTACGCTGCAGATTTATGTACCTTTCACTTCCATGCTCTTTCATTAACCAGAAGGTACAAAGACTTTAAAAAAAAAAAAAAAAGTTGAGAATAAAATCAATGGAAACAGACCTCCTTTCAAACTGGCCATTTATAATTGTTCTGGCAAGAAAATGGCTGGATAAATGAGAACATGTTCCAAGCTGCTAAAGTGACAAGACATATTATTCCTGGGGACAAATGTTTATTCTAGTTGAGCTGTTACTTTCAAATCCATTGCTTGATTGGAGCCCCTGATAACTCATGTTGGGATAAAACAAGTAGCCTCAAGTTAATAATTTTTCTTTCTGCTAATCTTTCTATTTCAAAAAATACCAGTCACTTGGCATTTTCCATCACAACTTCCAGTATCAGATTGGAAAAGGATTAAGTCTGTACAGTGATACTATGAAAACAGTAAGGACAACCTGGAACAGCAATTAAATAAAAATGTCTTGGGAAATATAAAAATAGATTTCAGCAAGATAAACAATAATAGTATTTTGGAGGATGAGTGGTTTCCTGAGTAAAGCATTAACCTTTCACCTTCAGGATATCAATAAACAGTGGGATCCTATGACAAGGATTGATTTAAACAACTTGGCTTCCTCTCTTTCTAGCCTGTGTGGTTGCTACGTTGCAGATCCCTGAAACAAGAGAGCTCCTCAAAAGTAGTGCCCTGGAGATACAACACTCCTCCTGGCAAAAAATCACTGGGCGTTTCGGAGCAGGGTTGAAGGTGAATCATGTTATTACTGGCTTTAATTAGCACTTCCACAAGCTTCAGAATTCCTTACCTGCATCTGGATTGCACTTAGAAAGGTGTGAAAGCCCTATTGCCTTTGTAAACATCAAAGAGATTAATTTCTTATCTGATCTTTTTAACCAAGCCCTCCTGCTGATCAGAGAAAGTGAGGGCAAACAGATCTGAAGAAAAAAAAAATAAATGAAGTGACTCTGGAATATGGGATTTATTATTTATTATTCTAGATTGATATGTATTTATTATTTAGTTTGTTAGTTCTCTGGGACTTACGCCTGTCCTCTTGCACCTAGCTCTCAGTTGGTGCTATATAAATAAGTCATTATTGTTAATATTTGATAAGGGTAGCTGAAAGATCACTGTGAGCAATGATCAATGAGACTTCTTGATTCTCAATTCTGCTTTGGCTTCCACCACTTTTACACCACTGGAATTTCACCTGCTTCTTTGGGAGTGCTCCTGTCTTGCAGCAGAGAACCAAGGTGAAAATCAAGACATTTCTGTCTAAACGGTCTGGGGAGCAATCAATAAATATAGGCTTTGTAAACTCCTGTGCATGTTGAATGATATGAAAATATAACTGGCTAAGAGATCAATCCACAGCAAACCAAAACAGAAGAAATTGCTTTTTTGCCATCGGGGCAAAGGCTGATTTATACCAGGTTAAAATCTTTCTAGAGGTTGTTGATTGATTCACTTCTATAAAAATTACCTCTTGGGATGCTCCTTTACTAAGATGCTTTGTTGTGTAGCCAGAACAGATCATGCTGGCTGGCCAGTGAAATGAGCACCAGAAGCCTTTATTGTCCAAGAGCTGGGTAGAATGAGCAGCCTTAGGGTCTGAGCCATTGAGCTCCCCTGGTGTTTGCAGAGCCCTGGTTCTGCTGGCTGGCTGACAAGGGCACTCCTTTGGGAAAACAAGGGGCAGTTTTAAAAGGGGTTCTCAACTCAAACAAGCCTCTCTGACTTACAGCAGTGGGGCAGAGCTATTTACAGATGAAACTTAACCAGACCCAACATCATTTTACCTGTTTTCCCTGTCACATCCTGCTGTCTATCCTTAACCCTCCAGCATCCTATCCAAGTAGTGGATCCTTTTGGCTGGAAGATGCACTGTGACCCAATTCATCCTTTCTCTGGTGGCAGTCAGCCTGTACAAAGGGGATTAATTATCTGGAACAAAAAGCCACAATGTCTCCAAACATGACTCTCTGTCAACATCATTTTATGTATGAATTGGATGGAGCCTCTGGATTTTCCTTTAAGATGAAGAGCAGGAGGCATTGAAGGTGTTGTTTGGGTCCCAGCTGAGCTGCACATGACAAATGAAAGGCTGTGCTGTGTCCTAATCCTTTTGTGCCTTAGTGCCTTTGAGCCTCATCTGCTTTTTATTCCAAACAAAGCCCATATTTCTCATTTGTCTCCTCTATTTCAGGAGACATGCTCAGGGCCTTTCCGATTTGTAGCTTACCCAGAGAGACTGGAGAGTTTCCCTGAAGACAAGATCCTCTCTGCTTTCTTTCACTGCCCTCAGTTTGGCATCTATTTAATTAGAGACGGAGAAATTGTAAAAGCATTTAACACAATATGGGCAAAGGCCAAAGCCACAGATAGCAACAGAAGCTTTTCTGAATTATTCGTCTCAAGATGAATTCTGAAAAGAAAATATTCCTGGCCTTTGTGGTCCAATGGGAGCCTTCTTGGACAATTTTTGGAGGCTTTTCACCCAGACTGTTTTGAACACTGAGTGTAGGGTGACCAGCAAAGTGGGAGCAAAGAGAAGGACAAAGATCTGGGTCCTGGTAGGTCTCCTCCCTTTGGCTGAAGACATTTTGATCAGGATTTCATTATGTCTCTCACCTTGAGGAGTATTTGTTGTCAAACACAGAAGCACTTTTCATCTACTTTCACTGCTGCATTTAGGAAATTGTCTCTCTTTCACTGATCCTTGTTTTTCTGGGCTTTTTTGAACCCCATACAGACAAAGGGGACATGAAGTTGCCAGTTGCTTGGTAAAGTCCTTTGCACTCAGAAGAGAAAATATACTTTTGAGAGCTTAATTCTCTGAGCTGTTTGCCCAGCTTGGCTGCAGCAATTCCCCAGAGCTAGCAAAAAATTTACTTTCCTACCTATTTTTTCTCTTTCGTAGATACACCAAGCCTGGGAATCCTCTGGGATTTATTTTTCTACATATACAAAATGCACCAGTCACCAAATATCACTCCCAGCTAAGTTAACAAGGTTTTAAAACAGCAAGAGTCTTTATGTGTGTAGACAATACTTTTCTTTCCTCTTTGCTCTTCCCTCTTTTGTTTTGGGGTTTTGGTGGTTTTTGTTTTTTTTTACTTTCCCCCTCCTGAATTTCCAATGATCCTTACACTTGATTGAAATTCCCAGGACTGAAACCAAGACTCTAATGAATTAACCAGGAGGAATTTCCACCTCATTCTTTGATGCAGAAGATTTTGTACATACGATTAATTGGTCAAAGAAAGAATGCAGCACACATATTTCAGTGTCTGGTTGTGCTCGGGACATACCCTGTCATCATTCCTTTGAGAGGAATTTCACTCAGAGCAGTGAGAGGTTTACACAGATGTGAGTCTCTATTGAAAAGCTTTTGTTTTATGAACAAATTTGTTTTATGAGCATTTGTTTATGAAAAAATACCAGCTATTTGATGTGAGAGAGGAAAGACTCATTTTAGGGGAAAAAATCCCTGACACGTCCTGCTTTTGCCAGCCGGGCCATCACATGCATTTTACATGATGAGGAGAGACCCCGCAAATCAGCAGGCCAGGGAAAGAAGCCCTCTGTTTCCCCAGTCTGTAATAACACCATTCAAGAGTGAACAGTCAGTGATGAGTGTTTTTGCATTTAAAACTCACTTTCACAGGGATCCATTGTGCCGTATCCACCGCGTGGCGATGAACAGCGCGCGAGCGTTACGCGGGTGTTTGCAGAGCGCTCAGCAAGGGAAGTGCTCCACCAGCCTCCATCCCCTCTGCCAGGGCTGACAGCTCTGCCTGGAGGATGGGGAATGTCCTGCTGCCCAGAGCCCTGCTCCTTCCAGCTGCAGAAACAGGCACCTCTAAAATGTGGAGCTGCAGAGGCAGCGGGATGCGGTGACTGATAACTCCGAGGAGGGCCCATATGGCAGGATGGCTGTACTTATAAATATTTCAAATGTCAATTCACAGGGCTACAATCATACCAAGCTGTTTGTGTTATTCTGAATAATTGCTAGCAAACTATAACAAAATATTTGTCATACTAGAATAACACATATAAATTTAACTGCTATATGCACCAAGCTTTTCTCCAGGTAATATATTTTATTAGGTTAATAAAAACAACAGAGGCAACATGGTTGCAGGGAATTTGTAAATAATTACCTATGAAAACCCCTTCATGCATACCTTTCCTGCTGAAGAGATTGTAGAACTTCATGTCTTTTCCCCAATGAGGACAGACTAGTGTGACAGCAAGCCAAGATCAAGGTAATCAGGGCCTGCTAAAGCATTATTTAGTTTTATTTTCCTCCA
This sequence comes from Pycnonotus jocosus, assembly GCA_013400435.1. NCBI lineage: Eukaryota > Metazoa > Chordata > Aves > Passeriformes > Pycnonotidae > Pycnonotus > Pycnonotus jocosus. The sequence goes on along the minus strand of VWYP01008959.1, from coordinate 18,124 downwards.
TTACCATTTGCACATGTACTTATTTGATTTTATTGGCTGTCATCAGTTATTACTAATGCACAGCCATGCAGATGCAGTGACAGAATGCTGGGAATATGGTGCTTTCCACATTGCTGTCTTTGAAGCACTTTGGATATTTTGTGCAGCTCTAGCCCTGGGATGAGAAGAGCTGAACTGGGAGAGGCAAAGTTCACAAACAGCAATTTCCACGGCAGCACTGGAGGGGGTGAGCAGAATCAACTGGAGCTCCCCAAAAGGGCTTGCTGCTCTGTTGCTGATAATGGGCTTATTTTGCCCTCCCCAGTTACAGTGCACTCGTGGAAAGGTTAAGCAATTTGTGATTGATTTACATAATTTAATACCCCCTCCCCTCAGCTGGGAAATGAAAGTAGAAGAGGATTTTTGAGTCATACGACATCCATGGCATTTTGAAACAGCCTTTAAATGATTTTTACCTTTCAGTTGCTTATTATGACCTCTAAACTGCTGACACTTTCGTAAGAATTTCAGTACTATTCCAGGAAGAGAAATGACAGAATTGCACATGGAGCCAGCAAAATTCAGAGCCATTCATGTGATAATCCTTCCTGCACAACCCTGCGTATAATCCTGGTAATTCTGGACAAAGAGGAAGGTATTTATGTCTTGTCAAGCTTCCAAGGCTATTTTCCTGTCTTCTGACAACTGAAGGGTCAAACAGTCACTGACTTACAAATGTGGAACAATGTCTTACAGCAGGAAAAACTGGTGTTCCTCACCATGCTGAGGATAAAGAGGCTGAACTGTCCACAACTGCAGATACAATTTATACTGCACGGCTTGCAGTGTTTTGCATACTGAGCAAGGGACCAGCTCTTAGCATTGTCATCCTCTTGATTCCCCTCAGTTGTGCCCACATTACCCAGCATGTTTTACCCCTCTATTCATGCATCAGCCTGAACCTTAGTTCAGGAGAGAAGTAGAGGCACCATGCAACACCACAGCTTTCCTCCAGCAAAACCTTAAAACAGACCTGTCAGGTAGCTTCACATGGGAGAACTGCAGATCTATGTGAGGTCAAAGACATCTCTTGGCAGAAAAGGTTTGTGCAGAGCAGGAAGAAGACAGCAGAGCAACTGCAGCCTCGTGGCGAGGTGGAACTGCCATGCTGGGGAAAAGGAATCTGGTGCCAGACACAAGGGAGTGCAGAGGAGCCTGGTTTGCAATGCTTAGCAAGGGACCCTGTAGAAGTAATCCCAGCCTGCTAATTTTTCTAGTTTTTCAAGGCTTTGTGCAATGTTTGGAAGAGACCAGAGGCTCTGCTAACAGAGCATGCTGTTACTCTTCCTGTGATGTAGGTGAGAGTTCACAGAATGAGCAGCATATGTTCAGCCTCACCAAGGTGCAGCAGAACAGCATGCAGAGCACACAGAATATTTGGGAATGAACATTTTGGGATGAACTTCTCAACCCTGACCCATGTCCTGAATGAAAGATAAAGATTGGAAGAAACCATGCCCTGTGATATGTCTAGTAGATAATGTAATGTTTTCAGTGGCAAGGACTGTGAGGCACACAACAGATTGTCTGACAAGATTGTGTAGTCTCCAGCACTGGATGTCTTTAAGGGTAGATGAGACAAACAGCTACCAGGAATGACTGAGATGAAATTATCCCTGCCTTGAGGCAGGGGGATTCACTGGGTGAGCTTTACCAGCCCTGTTCTCTGCATCTGTGACAAGAATTTGCAGAACTGGGGTCCAAGCCCGGAGCTGTTTTTCCCCTTGTCAGTGGGATCATCAGCCAGGATTTCAATGCTATACAAAATACTGCCAGCCTGTTCTCATCACCCCAATACTGTGGGTGAGCAGGTGGCTGCTCACCTCACCACTCTCCCACACCCTGAGTGACACTGTGACAAGAGGAGAGAATATTAAACAGAAAATGGGGTATAGCCACTATGTAAATGTCACAAACACACTGACAGTGACAATGCCATGAAAAGGTTACACTGATTTAGCAACAAAAGATGGCTTCACAAGGTTGATTCAGCCCTAGCAATGAAAGCTGAATGATTGCCCACAGAAGCACTATTAACAGTCATGAATCTTCTCACTCTACTTCCTTTCCCTTTTACTGGGATTAGGGTTTCCATCTCTTGGGTAGTTAAAATCTCACCTATCCACTTGGGAAGAATATCATTTAATCATTTAGGATTGTGATGGTGAACTTATTCTCTCTGAGTGTGAGAGGACTTTTCAGATGTGTTCAGCATACTGCACCATAGTGCCTACCCTTTTCTTGTTCAGAGATGGTGAAGAAAAAGAATTATGGTGCTGAATAATCCACTTCAAAGCAAATACAACTTCTTCCTGAGGGATCTCTTTCTGGTCAAAAGTATTTGAAAACATTCCCAGCCATAAGGTAATTTTCTTTACCAATCTACCAGCTACCATCAATGTCTATACTCCAAGGCTGGGACTGAGAGGGCAGCAAGACCCAAGCAGAGTTGGAAGCACAAGGTAAATGTGTAAATGCAGAAATCCATTAAAAGCCATGTTGGGACAGTGTGACAGGATTGCAGTCACTGCTGCTTGTGTTTGCTGAAGCAGTGCTGAACTCAAATCACTCAGTAGAGGAAAGCCAGAGCCATTCCACTGCCTCATGCTTGCAGGAGACCCTGAAACATCTGTGGTTGCTCTTGGAGGGACTGATGCTCCCACTCCACCTGTCTGTCCCTCAGATAGATGTCTGATCATGGAGGCCCTCATTGTCACTTTTTATTGACTTCACTGGACTTTTTACTGGGTGACAACTTAAACTTTTGATGAGGAAATTATTATTTCTGAAAGGGTGTTTACTTGAACCTGAGATTGTGGGGACTGTAGACTGTTTTGACTACATTAGAAGAAAAAAATGGGTATACTAAAGCAGTTCAAAGTTAGGAACAAGCTTTTCTCACTGGTGGACTTTTTGATTAACACTGTATGTACAGATGCCAGATAATAAGTCAGAAATCAGTTTCTCTTTAAAGTGGGTGAGTGATTCAAACTAGCTCTTCCAGCATACAATTTAAAGGGATTGAAAATTCCTCCCAATAACAACCAACAGTGATATGCTTTACTGTAATAAACCATATGTTCTTTTTAAAGGAGTCAACCATCCCTGCTCTCAAATTGAGAAACTTAAAATCTGCAGCCACTTACCTAGTAAAGTGCAGTAAATGTTCATTCTCAGAATCTAATGTATTATTAATACCATGAGAAAGATATTGTAGTATATTTATAGAGATACACTGTACATTTTTGCTAAAACATAAGGGAAAGGATACAGATACTGTGCAGCTCCCTAATCAATACCCATGATCATTACAGCCTTATACAACAGAGCAGCACTTACTGCCAATGAATTCCAGCTTTTAATCTGACTTGCTGAAGTATTCATAAATCTGTTTCACCCTCTAAATGCAGTGAAAAACTGAAGTCACAACCTGCAAGACATCTGTGATTTATCCTTCTGGGCTTCCAACAATGAGATCAGAGTCATTACAATCTAAGGCAAGGTGGGTGGCTAATAAATCTGTTGCTGATTTACACACAGACCGTGGTGTTGCATTGCTAATTTGTGAAGAAAACAACATGTAATTGTGTGCTTAATGGCATATTGGGCTTGTAGAAGGAATATTATCCTTGGTAGGATTTAAAGCCCAATAGTATGTGTGCTGTTAAGGCCAAATCCTGTTCCAAAAGCCAGGCAGACACAGAGATGGACTTATCTATAGGGATGTAGGCCCCAGTTTGTCTAGGAAAACAAGGTTTGCCAGTGAAGATAAAGATTTTTTTTTATCAGTGGAAAAGACTGGCAGGCAGCTCCCAGTTCAGAGAGAGGGAGGAGAAGAGCAAAAGAGACCCTAGACCAGATAAGGAAGGGATCTGGCAGGTGAGATCATGAGGTAATAGTTATTTTAAGGAACTAAACAACAAGGAATGGCAAGTTTTCAGGAGTCACAGGCATCACTGCACTCTGTGGAAACAACAGGCTGAGTAAAGTGAGTTCCTGTCCTTATCAGCCTCTGTCTTGGGTTATCCAAGATGGGTTCTTAAATACTCTAAACCATCTCTAGACAGGTGATCCCTGCTCACAGTTTTAAAGCTGAATATATGTCTAGCTAGCACAGGAAGGCTTATTGCTGAGAATGGTTTTATGGAATTCACCTGAAATAACTGTGCCTTCCCTCACAACCACCAGGCAGTCCCATTCCACCTGCACCACAGCTGTGTGAGTCTGGGCTGAGGGAAGGGCTGGGACCCTGCCTTTCAGACGGAATAACTCCTCTGAGAGGAGCACCTAAGACAATGACAATGTGATGAAGGCAAACTTCCAAGGGTTAAAAAGCCCACAGTGATGGAATCTCACAAAGATCTCTCAGGCCTATCAGCATCTGGTCTTTAGAAAAGTGCAGACAATTGAAAAAAAAAATAAAAAACAAAAAACCAAAAAATGACATTCACTGGCAAAATAATCCAAAATTATGTTAGTTCCAGATTTTCAGACTTACCAGCTATGGTGTCATTTTTGTCTATTTGCAATGCCTTGCTTCGTGCACACCAGTTTTGTGCCAGCAGAGAGGAGAGAAAAAGATTGCCTACATGTGCCAGTGTATAGGAACATGAGTTTTGTGACCCCTAGAGCTGCTGGTGACCATCTCTGGGCTGTCTCAGCACTTCCATTCCAAGATAGTTATAAAACAGCCTTTTAGAAGAGATGTGCACACAATGGAGCTGCATGTGTCAAAGATGCATTTTCTCATCTGTATGTTCTCATGCCAGACTTTGAATCCTTTTTTAGACCCAGTCTGCATCCCAGACTTCCTGGAACTGCAGCCAAAGTAGTTTTAGCTGTGCATTTCTATGGGATTGCTGATGCAAGGAGAGAGATTTATTTTCTGATATTTCTGGCCCTGAATATAGCCAGGGAGCTTTGTCAGACTGAAGAGTCTGCAGGGGGGGTCTGCAGAATAAGGAGGAGGGTCTCAGTGCCTTCCCCTGGGCTGTGTGTAATGCAGTATTTTTGTTCTACTTCTTTTGAGTCACAAGAATGACAAAAACCAAAGCATTCCATTTGGGAAAGATGAAAAGGTTATGGTTTAAAATAAGAACAGCTGAGCCCAAGCCTGCATTGAAACTATCTCTAAGATTATCCAACTCAAAATGAAAGCAGGACTTTCAGACCTGCTCCCAGCTGGATGACCACCTGCAGCACAAACCCCAGAGTTATGGCTGGCACTGTTTGGTGATGTCACTTCAGCAGAGCTTTGAGCCTGGAATTCGGTCATGGTTTGAGTGTGCAACATTCCCAGCCTCCACAGGCATCAGAAAGGCACAAATTCTTGACCCACAATGTGCTCAGCAGAGAGGTCATCTGCTGCTGGAGGTCTTGGAAGCACCTGGCAATGCTCTGGGAGCTGCTCTGGGGCACAGGAGCTTCCTCCTCAGGCAGTGATGCTCCACACTCCCTGCAGGTCCAGCTTCTCCTCAGGCAGTGATGCTCCACACTCCCTGCTCCCTGCAGGTCCAGCTTCTCCTCAGGCAGTGATGCTCCACACTCCCTGCTGGTCCAGCTCCTCCTCAGGCAGTGATGCTCCACACTCCCTGCTCCCTGCAGGTCCAGCTCCTCCTCAGGCAACCTTAGGAACTCCCCAGAGCTCCTGTGTGTCAGAGCTGGGGCAGCTTGCAACCTGGACATACCACTGTGGAAAAGCAGTGAAGGGAGGATGACCTTGAAATTCATTTCCTAAACAAACAAAAGGTCTTGGTGTTGCCAGCCTCAAGTATTTACTTCCCATTACTCATCCTCCTGCTTTTCCTCAAGCATGAAAGGGCCTTAAACATGACATTGAAATATACACACTGGTGGATTTTCTTTCATTTGCTCATTTCCACTTTTTATTTGGGTGGCTACTGAGCTTTTATGGTTTGTGCACTGGAGCCTTGCCTTGTTCAAACCTCTTCCTCTGGCCACACACAAGTAAAACCACAGTGGCTTTGGGCTGCAACTTAAAGGGAGGGAGAATTTCCAGCACTTCTTGAGAGGCAAGGATGTGGTTTGTCACTGAAGTTTGCCAGGTCACATTTCCCCTCATTCCCATCTCTCCAGCAGTGACCACGCACCCAGAAATGTCCTTTTGCCTCACTCATCCTTTGCAGGAAAGGGTCCTTGCCATGCAGAAAGTCCTTTATACCCCTTACCAGAAGCTGTAGGAACCTGAGGGAGGATGGGTGCTTTATTGCCAGGCATGTTATGGAGGTGACAATTTTCAAGGATTACAGGAGGCTTTGCAAGTACACAGAAGAAATCCATGGCAGAGCTGAGAACAAAGTGTAATGACTCTCCTCAGCCCTATTTCCTCCCCACTCAGTCACACTGCCATTACCTTGCAGGGCCTGCAAATGCCCAGTTGCTGCAAGGAACTGGAAATGAAGGCTTATTTTGACTTCAGCACAGCCTGAGTAGATCTCAGTGATATGGGACTTCCTACAGTGTGCTTATCGCGCTCAAATGAATCCAGCAGACATAACATCGTATTTTGCCCAGTATTTAAAGTTCATGAGGCAATTTTCCTGAACTGCTCCCTGTATTACATAGTGAGGAGAAAGCTGTTCAGCTAAACATTCAATCAACAAGCAGTTTCTAATCATCTCTTCTGGAAGATAAAACAAATAAAGGGAAATAGACAAATCCTATCTTCAGCAAACAGCCAGAACAGCTGATTTATATGCTGGAGCATTTCTGAGGAGCATGGAAATACTGAGAAGTATTCTTCTTCCTTTAAGGCACAGAAGAACTAAAAATGTACAGGCATAGAAACAGCCAAAACATCTGAAATCACAAAGACACAGAATAAGCTGAATTGGAGGAGACCTTCCAGGATCATCAAGTGCAACCCCTGGCCCTGCACAGCACCATCCCCAAGATTCACACCATGTGCCCAAGAGTATTTTCCAAAAGCTTCCTGAACTCTGTCAGGCTGTGACCTCTTCCCTGGCCATAGTATCTGAACATCTCCTTGGTCCCATAAATTTTGCCCTGATTTTGGTGCACCATTCCAGGCTGTGCTGTGTCACCTTCCAGCTGAGTGAGGATGCATTTGATTCCTTCATCAAGGTCATTGATGAAGTTATTGGTGAGGTCTTGCCCCAGTACTGAGCACTGGGGAACTGCTCTGGTGTTGCCATTAAAGACAGAGGGGCAAAGAAGGCATTAGTAAATACCTCAGCCTCTTCCTCATCCTTTTTGATGTTTTTACTATGTTTCCCCCCACATCTGTAAAGGATGGAGATTCTCATTATTCTTTCTTTTGCTGTAAATGTATTTGTAGAAATATTTTTATTGTCTTTTATGACAGTAAACAGATTAAGTTCAAGTTGGATTTAAGGATTTAAAGATTTAAACCTAACTTTCTTCCTGCACAGCCTCACAACATCTTTGTGCTTATGTTGCTTTCCCCTTCCTCCAAAGGTCTTAAACCCTCGTTTTTTTCCCTGAGTTAAAGACAAAGCTCTCATCTCAGACAGGCTGTTTCTGCTGACTTCTGTCCTTGCTTCTCCAAGAACCAGAAATTATCATTTCATGATCTTTGGGAGCCAGAGGTGGCTTCCAACCATCACATCACTCACAATCTCTGCTGTGTTCACAAACAGGTCTAAGAGGGCACCTTTCCTTGTTGACTCCTCACCAGCTGTGTAAGGAAATTTTCTTCCACACCCTCAGGAATCTTTCAGACTGCTCCCTCTCTGCTGCATTTTATTTCTAGCATGTGGTAAGTGGAGATCCCCCATGAGAATGAGTGCTGGAGACCTAAAGGATCCCGCTTTGGGGTACACAAAGGCTTTTCTCCCTGAGGAGAGCTGAACCAGAGCAGGCTGCCACAAGACAGTGGGTGAGAAGTGTTGGTGCTTGTGCACTGTTTTTTCCTCTCAGAGTCAGATGTGTGAGTTGTACTGAGAGTGTTTGCTACGTAAAACCATGAGAACATACCAAGAGTTTGAAACAAACCTCAACCCCAGAAATCACAACAAAAACCACTTATGCAAATGCCTTTACAGATTGGGGGCAGCCCTCGGGCTCTTGGCAAATTGCCCTTAGCAAGTTCAAGTTTGGGTTCCCCAGTTCAAAAGCAATGCAAAACACTCAATCCTTCCCTCAGGCAGCCCTTCCAGGGGGCAGAGCCTTCCTCTCAGTCCTGAATCTCATCCCAGTGGGGCAGCTCAGAGCATCTCCTGTCTGTCCTCTGGACCAAGCCCAGCTGGAGCCTGTGTCCCCTCCACCACGAGAGAACACCCAAGCTTTCTACAATTCTTCTGTGTATTTCTTCATCAGCTTTTCTTTTTTCGTTTAGAAATTCATCATCCTGTGCTTTGAGTAGCAATGGATGACAGTGGAGGGAAGGGCAATTTAATGAAGGAGGTTTGCAGCCCAAGTTCCCAGTTGCTCTACTGGCCCTGGGTCTGTGCCAGCTCCTTTCCAAGGACCCTTGGCCAAGTCAGCAAAGCACTTAAAGGCAGGTCTGGCAGAAGCAGACAACACCCATGGGAACAGTCCTGTGCCTGTTGTGTCTAACTGGGCTGCACCCTCTGCAGGTGCTCTGCTACCTGGAGCAGAGAGCATCAGATCTCCAAGTTACAGACTTGGATCTTACCTGTAGGATTGATATATATATAAAAAAATACACATAATAAGAACTTGAGCATATTCCATTTAACAGGGACATATTCTTACTCCCATTTTGCTAGACTGTCTTGCCTGAAAAATTCAGGGTTTTTCTGTCACTGCCTTTTATTTCTTCCCTTTGTGGTAAATGCATCTATAAACAATTAATAATTCCAATTAGCAGGGGTTTTTGCTAACTCTGTCAGCTGCCTTTTCACAGGTTTTCCTAAGCTGCTGCAGGGGCCAATCAGATCATATGAATGTGCATATTAACAAAGGTTCATTAAGAGACTCTGTCTTTCTAAGCCTCTGGAAAAAAAGAAAAGCAGAGATGAGCCTTAGAAGTAAATGCACTGTGTTCTTCACTAAATTTGACACAGTGCTAAAATCATCAGCTTTTTAATAATCTACATTTAAGATGTAAATATATCAATTGGGTAGGAAAATCTAATGCATGAATAAAGATTCCAAATTGTTTTATTACTTCTTGATTGCTGTTGGCAAGGGGGGAATTACCATGCTAACAGCCTCGTTGAGGGAAAACCATATGCCTGAAATGGAGACTACACTGAAGTTACAAAGTTTAGGAGGATGAAGTTACACAGAAAGAGGCTCATTTAAAGCAGTGACTAATTAATGACCTCAGAGGTAACCCTACCAGCTACCATACTGGTTAGAGAGGTGAATCCTATTAAGAACCTTCTAAGAGCAGTTTCCAATTACTAATCTTTTCAGCAGCTTTATGGTGTAAAAGAAATGACTTCAGGCCCCACTTCCCATCACAGGGTTATCTCGTTTCACTTTCACTCTGTGCTGGAGAATGATAGTCCTGTGGGCAGCCTCTGACAGCCAAGAGGCTATTTTAATATTGCCAGAGCTCAGCAAGACATTTACATTTGAAATGCAGTGCATGTGGAGTGGCAGTTTGGCTCTTTTCCTCCTGTCATATCAGTTCCTAAAATTGTAGAATAATTGCTTTTAGCCCATGGATTGAGCAAAGAGTGAATGGCCTCAGACTGTCCTGTCTCTGATGCTAAGGCTGTGGGGATAGACCAAATCTTTTATTAAAGTAACAGGCATAGCTGGGAAAAAGGACAAGATGTTAGGCAAGCCTTTGGGAAAGATTAAAGAGCCTGAAGCTGGCTCAATTTTTTCAGCTATATAAAGATATACAGAGACACCAGTTCTCCCTATGAAATGTGACCCTTTAGCCCACCGTGGCTGCTGTCGCACTGGTGCCTGGCTCTGCTGGAGCCCTGCAAAGCTGGAAGGGCAGATGGGCTGCAGCTGAGTGCCCGCTCAGCTGCCTGGTACAGGGAGGCTGTGCCTCGTCTCACTAATTAGTGTGTAATGGCTGTGTGCTGGGGCTCACTTTGGGATGCCTTATCAAAGGGGGAGAAAGAGCTGGGTTTAATTTAGCTATTCAGAGGGACTGCATCTGTTTTCTCAGCCACTGCAGGGTTATAATTGTTTCTAGATGGTGGCAGGTCACATGCGTGTAGGCTTTTTAATTATAACTGAAATTTCTTTTTAACCTGGGGAAATAGTTTAATTTCAAGGTTACTACTTTTTTTTCTTCATTCCAACTTCCCCAACTCTTTTTGCTGTCTTACTTGCAGCATAAATCTTTCCCCTCTCCACATGACTGACAGATCTTCTTTGTTCATACCTGTCACTGTTTTTTTTTTCTTTTGATTCATGCAACAATTACATAGTTCAGGTTTAAAGGTTATGAAAACTGTGTTTTGGCATTCAACCAGTCTCATCTCTGGAAACATTAGTCAAATGCTCTTGTTTAAAATTCCCTCTGTAGAAGGAAACATTGCCACCTAGGTCTCTGCCTGTCTTTCACTTTTTCTGTCTTTGTTTATCTGACCAGATCTTGTTTTGTGCAATTCAAAAAGCTCAAGTCTCATGTTTGTGCAGGGCTTACAGTGTTATGCCACGACTTGAAATGTTCTGATCTCTTTTGGATGTCAGCCATAACTAATCTGCTCAGTGTAAGCTTGTTTGCATGTTTTTGCATAGCAAAAGATGCCAAAATGTAAGTAACTCATTAGAAAGAGGGTGACATTAAGGAGTGCAAGACAGAGGGCCAGAGGAACACCAAGTAGAAAGCTCAGAAAAATGAATGTTCTCTATGACTGGGCACCAGAATAGCCAGACTCATGGTTTTCCATACTTCTGATATCTCAGTTATCCTATGGCAAATCTTCTCCACCACCAGCAAGAACAAGGAGCCGTGACAAAGTGAAACCTGGACTGCCTCTGGGTGAAAAAATGGGCAGTAAGGAGAATATTCCTATGAATCCAGTAAATTTTTGAAACAAATTAGTTAAAGGCAATGATCCTGTAAAATACAGAAGAGGTATGTGTATGTTTATATATTCTCTGTGTATATATATATATATATGTATGTATATATAAGCAAAATCCCTTATACCCTTAAGTTCTGTTCAATCCTTTTAGGAAGGTGATTGTTATACTTTATACTTTTATACTATTTTATACTATTATACTTTTTCTGGCCAAGTTAAACTTAAAAGTAAGACCCATGGAGATAAGTAATTTAAGGTAAAATTGGCCAAGAAAGTCATTGAAAACATGCAAGAGAAAAGGGTCCTGCTGTCTTTCTAACTGGATCCTCGGTGTTCAAAACTGATAATTCCATGGATTGTAGAAGAAGAATTCCAGAAAGCACTGAGGAAAGCTGTCCTACCCTGATTCCCAGCCCACAGGCCCTGAACAAGTGAGCCTTGCTGGCAAGCAGATGTCACTCATGACTGGGAGAGAGCCCTGTGCCTGTCCCTGTGGGAATTCCCTCTCAGATGGGCTAAGGCTTGCTGGGCACATCAGAGTAAAGACATTGCCAGAGTGTCTTCTGCTTTTCTGGCTTGTGCTGCTGGAGACTGAACCGGAATGTGGCAGGAATCACATCACACTCTTGGCATTTGAAGACTTTGCACCTTTTAGGTAAATCCTGGGTTACAGCAAGCAACAAGCTCAGGCTGCAGGGTCTGGTTGCAGGCACTGTGGTCTGGGAATGCAAGCCAAGGAGTGATGTGGGCTTCACATCAAGAAGTTTTTAACACATTTAACAACTGTGAAAGATGAAAACTAGGCACAAAAGACTAAACATGCCTGAGATGAGCCAGAGAATTAGTTAGGCATGTGGATGAATCAGTAGATGGGACTTTGAAACCAGACCTTACTTTTGAGCTGAGATCGTAGCTGGAGGGTTCAGATGAGCCATGAAAGCTGCAGATACAGAATTCATTCCCTGCACCAGAGGTCACATTTGTATTAGACCACCCTCATCTCCTTGAATGACAGCAGCTGAAAGGCAGCTCTGGAAAAATCTATCATCCATGCATGCAACAGCTTTTTGTCCTTGAGCAGAAGGATCCCAGGCCTGGGATTGACAGTGCTTGGCATCTTTTTCCCCTCTTTGGAGGTGATGCACCACAGAGGTTTGCTCACCTCAGAGACAGAATGATCCATCACACTCCTGGATTCCCTCCCAGAGCAAGGCATGGCATAATGTGACTGGAACTGGAGATATGGAATGGGAAAGGTGTTGTCATTACTGACAGCTCATCTCAGTTCCCATGGTGCTCCAGCCATGAAATGGCAAATATGATCTCAAAAAGCAGAAATTCCTTGTTCTCAAAAATGGATAATCTGAGCAATCAGAGGAAAACCGAATTTCACCAGAGGGTGAAAATCAAGGGTACTTCACAGCAGCAGTGACCAGATCAACAAACACCAAGGAATACTTGAGGTACAATTTCCATGTTGCTGAAGATCCAAGTAACTGCACATATCCTTTCCAGTTGTTCTTGGGTTGGAGTCAAGAGAATAAAAATATAAACTGCAGACATTAAACAGTCAAGAGACTGGCTCACACAGCCCTGTGATCTTCCCAAAATCCCAGTGCACATCATGGAGGAGGACAGAGGAGGCAGAAGCAGATGATGTACCTTGAAATCTGCTTCAGAAATTAGAGCAATGAGCAATTTTCTTAAAGATGGTTGATATGACAAGCTGTCATAATTGAAAATGACCTGCATTTCATGTGGTGACCTTAAGGGAAGATAAACCCAAGCCTCATCCACACAAATCAAAGACCTAACATCTATTTAACCATCATAAATTTTAATTTCCCTGTTAATGTAAGAAGAGAGTGTCATGTGGGACGCAGTCCTGCTGATGCTTGGTTTCCTGGGAATCACAACAAGTGACCAGTCTCCAATGTCTAACCTACAAAGGCCAAGGTGGAAAGGTGACCATCAGGATTCTGGTCTATCTTTATAGGTGGATAAGTAATGATCAATCAAAGGATTGATTCGTTGCTGTTCCTGCTCAGCATCACTGGTGTTTTCTGTCCTTTGTGATGCACGCAAACTGACAGAAGCATAAGAGATACTCAAGCTAGTTTTTCAGATGTTTGGTGGATGGGTATAATGAGTATAATGTTGTCTAGAAGTGGCAAAAAGCAGAAAGGATGCTGAGAGGAGAATTTACAGTGAGTAGCAGCTGACAGCATTTCCTGGGTCTGTAGCTGGTTGGCTGCACAAAGCAGTTTCAGGGAAAGCTCTATGAGGGTTTGAAATTTAAAGCAGTGCCCTTTGGATGTACATCTAGCCTGGAGCAGCTGGCTACAACACAGCCATGGAATCCAGGGAACAGCCTAGCTGGATTTTGCCAGACAATTTCGTGGAGATTTCACACAGCTGTGTATGTGTGTCTGCAGTAAATGGTTAAAATGGGTGTTTGGAAGTAGAAACATGAATCTTAAAACTCTGGGCAGAGCGACAAGACAAAAAAATCTTGTTATTCCACTAGGTGTTGTGCTCTGTGGAATGTGCTCATGGAGTTTTGAATGTGAGGATGGGACAAACTGGGATGTGCCCTCCTCTGACAGCACAGAGCACAAGCTGCTGTTTTAAACATGTGAAAAATAACAAGAAGGGACTGAAATCTAGTTAATAAAATGCTTCCTCTGGAGTCATCCACATTGTTACCATCAGTAAAGGAAAAACAATTAGTTTTGGAAACCTAGAGAGGTAGTGTGGATCAAGCAGTGTAAACTGTGTGTGAGCACACACCGTGCTGGCTGACAGACCCGTGTCATGTGGGGAAGTGTGTGCCCAAAATAACAAAAATCTGCCATCTATTTTATCTCAGCAGCTCTGGGTGGGAGGGCCTGTTAATCAGATGGCAATCTGTGTGGTTCAGCTCCAATATGGTGTTACCTCAAAACAACAGACCCACATTTCCATCATCAGCCTGCTTTACCCTCCAACATGAATGAGCTGCATCTCATCATGTAACATCACCTTTTGCAATGTATTTCATGCTGACTGTGGGATGAAATGTTTATTTTTGAATGTGGAACTGGAAGGGAAAACATCAACATCCATAATGGATTTCACTCCACATCTGCAGAGCAGGTCAAATAATAGGAGAAAAAATGTCATCCTCCTGCAAGACAAATCAGAGTGCTTTCAGTGAGCATTGTTTGCAAGGACAGATGTTATGGTGGCTTGAGAAGGAGAAAATGCAGTTGTACATCACCTCTTTAGGAGAAGGGCAGATTGGAAGTCTGGGGTTTTAAATAAAGCAAAAGGAAAGGACAGTGGCCAAATTCTGGGGACAGAAAAGTCCACCAGCACCAGTAACATCCCCAAATAACAGTAACAAAACAACTGAAGAGGTTCAGGTAACTCTGGATTTTCCCTTGTAGTTTATTATCTCCACTGAATCACAATTTGCAATTCTATCCCCTGATTCTTACCACTTTGGGCTGCAGCTGATCCTGCACCACAGGCACTGAGGTTTTATGAATTATTGTTATTTAAGACAGCTGTTTTCAACTGGTTAATGCCTGCTGTGTAACTTACCATGGAACATCTCAGAAGACCCATCCATTCAACTGGTCCAGCAAGACCAGGTAATGAGTTGGCTAAGGGGAAAGCTGAATTGCAGAATTTACATTTCTGCTGGAAATAGCACCCCAGATAGTTCTGTAAATAGTTGGTCCTGAGAATCTACTTCTCTCTATTTAGTATGCAGAGTGAAACATATAAGAAGATTTTCTTGGATACTGTCAGCATCTGAATTTTTGTTTGAAGATTCTTTATTTATTTTTGTGTTGAAGAATGTGAAGCCAAGCAATCTACTGAACAACTGTTAACATTGCAATCAAGTATTTGGATAGAACATTCCTTTGGGATCCTCCTCTGTCCTGTTGTGCATAACACATGAACACATCAGGAAAAGCCATATCAGTTTTACACAGGAGTGAACTTCTGTTCTAGCCACATATCAGCTTTTCTTTTTCCTCTTCTTTTTTTTCTTTTTCTCATAAATTTCCTGCACAAAATCCCTACTTCCCCATCTGTGCTTGAAGTTTCCTTCTTCTGTACAGCATGGGGATCATCAGTAGTAAAGAACACAAATCTCTTTTCTCAGAATTTCTAGGCTTTGTCCCTCAGAAGTATCCAGCTGTGAGCTGAAACAAATTGCAGGGAAATTCTGCTCAGCCATCACAGCCAAGATAGCAGCACTCAGTTACTCTGTGGAACTGCTTGTGCATTTATCTGGCAGATTAAAGAGTGGGCTAAGTTTAGGGCAGATGGACTCTTCAAAAATTTCAGCTTCCAAATTCTAACAAGGCTTTTATGAGCACATATTGACCAAATTAAAAAAAAAAAATCAATAGTCACGAGGTAAATAAAAGGTGTGCTTTTGACAGTGGAGGAACCAGCCTAATTTTCAAGTCTCTATTCCCACTTGTTGTGGTATAGCAGTTTGCCAGATGTACATTTTATTTTTTACTTGGAGGCAAAATTAAAGTATTTTTTCCCTTGCCCTTTGTTCACAGAAATGTAATAACTATTTTTAGCAAAAGCTTTCTCAAAAAAAAAAAAAAAAAAAAAAAAAAAAAAAAAAAAGAGAGAGAAATCTGCCTAAGGGCACTTCTGGTGAGAGAAATTGCATCCTGAACTTTTTTCCTCTGAAAGCTGAAAAATGATCTTTTATTGGAATTTGTCAGGCAGCCTTAACTACAGGCAGTGACCCAAGTGCAGAGCAAGCACCTAAAGTTCATTTTCTTTTGTTATGATCTAATACACAATTAATATGCACTGTTTTGGTATTCTGTGCTACAGCAAAATAATTGCTTAAGTGTTCAAGAATAATTGATATGGGAATTAAGGTACAAAGTTAGATCTGTTCAATTTGTCTTGCAAAAGTAACTTCCTCCTGCCCTTCCCCTGCCCCTTTATTCATTTGGTAAAGTCACTTAATACAAAGATCAGTGTTCCCTTAGGAATCCATGGAAAATAATTTCTTTATCCCTTGTTACCTATTTACAGTACAAAGCCTCTGGGGAAACAATTGCTCCATGATGTTTCCTTATAATACAAGGAACAGTGGAGTCACCAGCTGTTGAAGGAATGAAGACAAATAGGACCACCTTAACAGGGTTAAAAATTCAAGAGTTCACAAACTTCCTGAGCAGTAGCATTTACCCAGGCTGGCTCCTAACTCTCAATTGGAAATAGACTTTGACTGCTACCTTCAAACGTTTTTAGTACCCTGGTACAACAGAACACACAAATGAGGTGCATTCTAGAGAAGAGAGAAGTTTAAAACTGCTTTTTGAGAAAGATGTAAACTTGCAACTCTACTCTGCAAGGAGTTTTATATAATGTGTAATCCTGCTCTGGGTGCACTTAAATTTATTTGAAAATTACGTCCTCAGAGGCAGACTTAAATGATAAGACAATTGTCAAAGAAGGATAAACTCCTTTTTTCCTAACATTGAAGTCAAGGCTGTTGTAAATCAAGGCTGTTGTAAATCAAGGTTTTACTATGGAATGGGAAAAGCTCTCACTGCAATATTTGTTAATGCCTTGATCAAAACAAAACCTAAACCAACACAAAAAAATCTGCAATGCTGGAATGCAGGATTCCTGCACTTCATCTATTTTATTATCTTCCTGCTTTCTCTTTGCATGATGTCATCATTAGTGCTGCACAACACAATTTGAACTGAAACAAAGAGCTTTGTGCTGATAAATGGAATGTTTCAGTCTATTGAAATTACTTCCCTACTTGAGAGAAAAATGTTTGATTCTTCCCCAGGAAGCTTTATTTTCTAAAGCCTCACATGTTCTGCTGCTGAAGTAGGCATATAGAATATTTTTTACTGACCCTTATATTTTCCTTTTTTTTTTTTTGTAGCCAAGTACATATTTTTTATCTAAAGATATACATGGATAAATAATCTAAGGAAATACTTCTGAGCCAGACAGCTATGGATTGTCTGAACATTAAACCCATATCTTTTTGCAAAACAGAATGAACCTAGTTAGGTTGCCATGAGGACTGAATGCTGTTGAATATTTCTGTATGGCTTTTCCACATTTTTTCCTAGACTCTTTTCTTCATTGTAGTTATTTTCTTCATGATCATGTTTTAGCTAGAGAAGGCAATCCTGTCTAAAAAATACACTTTGGTTTGTTTGGAGAAGAAAGTGATGTGTAACTGAACCCTGTAGGAGGAATTCCTTGATTTACAGGTTTATTGTGGATGACATGCCAAGCTGAAATGGAAAACCAGTGATATCACTGCCCCTTAGGGCTGGACTCCCCTCTGTCTGGAGAGGAAATGTTGTGGGGTTCCCTGGAGAAGCCCACTCTGGAGGCTGAGGGTGGTGTGTTGGGGTTCACCTCTTCTGCCTCATAGAAGATAGAGAATCATAGATAGATTCTGCAGAGGTTTTATTTTTCTTCTAAATGAGCAATAGATGCTTATGTGCTGTAAAGCCTCAACTCTCCTGCATTTCTTTCCTGTCTCACTTGTCCTATAAAATGGGGAAAGCACTTCCCCACCTTCCAGTGCTTGCTTACCTCCCAGGGATGTTGTAAGGGGAACTGCACTAAAGATTGTAAGCTACAGTATGAATGGAGCTGTATCAGTACACCAAGAGACAGACAGAGGGATGAATATCATCCCCAAGGAGCAAACCCCTTGCCATTCCTGTGACAGCTACAAAAACCAGTGCAATACATTCAGTAGCTTCCACAATAGCAGTAGAAAACTATTAAAGTAGAGGAGGCTGGCCAACAGATGAGCCCAAAGAATCTCTGCTCAAAGGCAGGTTTTTACTTGGACCTTCTTCCTAGTTTGACATCTTTGCATTATTGCTTTTTCAGCTTTGTGAAACACAATCATTCTCTTCCTTATATGAATTCTAGACTTAATTCTGTCGGGCTCAATCACAGCTTCCACCCAGAGAAGCAGCATCAGCGACACATTGGTATTAGGGCCACCACTTGGGGTTACCCCCTCAGGTGATGTGGGACAGGTGGCAATGCCATGAGGAAAGCAGGCAGGTCAGCTGAGCTGCCAGACACACAGGGATTGT
>VWYP01008957.1:19061-34619 GCA_013400435.1 Pycnonotus jocosus | reverse complement strand
GCTGCTCCCTGCAGACAGGCTGGTGACACAGGACAGCTGCTGGGTGACAGGGGGGTGACACAGGACAGCTGATCCCTGCAGACAGGCTGGTGACACAGGACAGCTGCCCTCTGCAGGCAGGCTGGTGACACAGGACTGATCCCTACAGACACGTTGGTGACACAGGACGTCCTGCTGGGTGACAGGTTGGTGACACAGGACAGCTGCTCTGTGCAGACAGCTCCACGTGGTGCTGGAATTTCGATACTTGGAAATTGTGCCAGCCTGAGTACTGGGGAGAGTGGGCAGGGCTGGGGGAAGGCATCATCTGTACCCCAAACCCAGAGGGCAGCTGCCACTGACCCTTGGCTCTCTGACAGCATCACATGGAGATGTCCACCCAAACCATGAAGAAGGAGGAAGAAGGACCTAGGGAATGCCTTAAATCCTCCATCTTGACTCACACACATTACTCTGTACTAAAACCCCAAATGCTGAGGTTTTAGGACTCCAACACAGCAGCACCTCCACCAATGGGGCCGTTTGCTCTCACTGGATCTGACTGGTGATTGCTGTAAGGCATTGTAAGGAATTAAACTTTCCAGTGCCTAAAGGGGTCCAGGAGAGCCAGAGGGGGACTCTGGGCAAGGACCTGGAATGACAGGACAAGGGGGAATGGCTTCCCACTGCCAGAGGGCAGGACTAGATGGGATACTGGGCAGGAATTCTCCCGTGTCAGAGTGGTGAGGCCCTGGCAGAGGATGCCCAGAGAAGCTCTGGCTGCCCTATTCCTGGAAATGCTCAAGGCCAGGTTGAAAAGAGCTTAAAGCTCGTCTAGCACAACGAAGAAAACTCAGGTGCTGTGCCAGACAAAGTCTCATTACTCCTGTATTTCCACTTCTACTCCTTCCTTCTATGATTAGGTTTAGATAGAAAGGCAGGGGCCTGGTATTTTTCCACTATTCAAACCTCCAAATGGACCACCTGCCCCATGTGGATGAGAAACCAGCCTGACACCATGTTACTGACTCTCAAGTGTTCACACACTCACAAAGGATCATCCTCAGGGCATTTTGATGCAAAGGACAAAAGGACAATCCCCAAGACTAAGCAGGGTCTTGATTACACTGAACAACCATACTGAGATGGAGCAGGATTTGTCTCCCACAGACCTTAAACCTGTCCCCTCTGGGGCTTCAGAAACAGTTCAGGATTACCTGATTTGGGCAGTGCACTCTTCGGTACATCTTGATCTCCATTTTCCATTTGCACAGCACATCTTGACTGAATTTGGGCAGCCCAGGACGAGTGTATTTCAGCTGAGACAAAGATGGGAATGGGAGCTGAAGTAATGCTGGCTACACAGGATTTCCTCTTCTAGGCTGAGACAGAAGTGCTATCCTTCTCCTGCTCTAACAGGCAAACTCCCAATCATCAATGTTTTCCTGTCACCAATTCTCTAGAAACATAACAATCTGGAAAATCCTCAAATTATCAGAACCTGTAACTTCCCACTGCCTCAACTACAATAATTCCTCTAAATGTACTTACCCCACTGAAATCATAAAGCATCGTTTTCCCTTGGGTTTCATTCACAGCCTGAAAGACTGTACTGAAAACTCTAAAATCTACAACATACTGTGAAATACCACAGCATGCATGAGAGACAGGGAGGATTGCTGGGGCTTTACAGCATGGCAGGAGTGATCCTGAGCCTATCACCTGTGAGCAACATCATGCCCATGAGTGCCCATGTTCCTTGTGCCCACTGAGAATCCCAACATCAGGAATTTCAGCCATTACAGCTGCCTGAACAAACCCCTCAGCCCACAGCAACTGCTGCTGCAGGAACACTGGAATTTCAGCTGAGATAGAGCAGAACCCAACTCCCCACACCACATTACTGCTTTCCATGTGCCACAAACATGGGGTAGGAGCCACTACAAGATCCATCAGGTGTGGAGATGTAAACCTGAACATGAAGCATTTTTAAGGCCTTGTACCTTCCGGTCATCTGGAATCAAGTCCTGCAGAACTTTTCTTTTGGGCCACTCTTTGGCCAGCTCTTCTCCTGCCAGCTCATGGAGATAGTAGATTGCCACCTTTGCAGATCTCCTCTGAACTCTGCCTGTGTTGTTTTGCTCCCATTTCATTTCTTTCAGGTTCTCTGTTCTTCTCTCCTCATGGAGGAAATTGACCTGCAATGAAGGCCCAAAAATGTGAGCCTCTTTCACTATTTCCTATTTCAGTTACACCAAATACTGGGAATAAATGTTTTGCCAAACCCCTCATCAACAGGCTGCAGCAGGTATGGTTTACTGCCACAGACACAGGACAGAAATGCATCCCCCTAGTGAGAGAGACCCCCAGATCTGCTCACAGGGATCACAGGCTCAAGCAGAGAGCTTCATGCAGCTGCTAGTCTTGAAAGTTATCCCATCATTTACTGTAAAACCCTCATGGACAACAAAACTGCCCCTTCTGCTCCAGTGGTGAAGTCCTTTAAGAGCAAAGGAAAGCATCTCATCAGTGATGTCAGCATCACTCTTTAATGGAGCAAAAGTCAGGCCATTTACTGCTGCCATGCTGATTTACTATTAAAAACTCCATCCAAACCACAGACAAGCAACAGCTGCTGTTAGAAAGAAAATTATCAAGGAAAGAATAATCCAGGGGCAGGAAAAATGCCAAGATTTGTGCTGATTCCCCAACAAAGCAGCAGACAAAAGGCTGCAGGTGTGTCAGGCCCAGCACAGCCCCTGCAGGGTGCTGGGCACTCACCGGGCCGTGCTTGGATCGCAGGTGGTACACGAGCCCTGCCTTTGATCTGTACGCTTTTCCACAGTGATGGCACTTCATTGCCATCTTCTCCAGCTCAGAAGCAGCCTTCCCACATTTCTTGATATGATACAAGTATCCCATTATGCTGGTGAAGCTGCCTGTGCAGCCCTGTCAACACAGAAGAAAAATACACTGGAGGAAACTGTTCTTCAAGGGATTACACAACCAGCGTGAGCAGGACCCAGAGTTTGCTAACCAAAGCCCTACCACTCATCCTGACAGAGCAGAGACAGGCAGGTACAAAACTTCAATGTTAATCTATTCAGACAAACAAAATCTGCAACAAATAACTGGCACTGAAATTACTCTTAAAGGCCTCTTTTAACCCCAACTATTCTATGATTCTATGCTACTTTGTCTTAAAAGCATAGCTGGGATCTTGAAACATATTTTGGCCAGCACCAGAGCATAATCAACAGCACTCTGATGTTTTATGTTTATGCATTCACTGCTGTTTAATTCACAATTTGCACAGTGCAGCTTACCTCCCTTGAACACTTTAGTTTGCCCATTTAATTCACAATTTGCACAGTGCAGCTTACCTCCCTTGAACACTTTAGTTTGCCCATTAAATTCACAATTTGCACAGTGCAGCTCACCTCCCTTGAACACTTTAGTTTGCCCATTTCATTCACAATTTGCACAGTGCAGCTCACCTCCCTTGAACACTTTAGTTTGCCCATTTCATTCACAATTTGCACAGTGCAGCTCACCTCCCTTGAACACTTTAGTTTGCCCATTTCATTCACAATTTGCACAGTGCAGACCACCCTTGAACACTTTAGTTTGCCCATTTCATTCACAATTTGCACAGTGCAGACCACCCATGAACATTTTAGTTTGCCCTTTTCAATCACAATTTGCACGCTGCACACCACCCTTGAACACTTTAGTTTGCCCATTTCATTCACAATTTGCACAGTGCAGACCACCCTTGAACACTTTAGTTTGCCCATTTCATTCACAATTTGCACAGTGCAGCTCACCTCCCTCGAACACTTTAGTTTGCCCATTTAACTCACAATTTGCACAGTGCAGCTTACCTCCCTTGAACACTTTAGTTTGCCCATTTGCTTCAAAACCTTCCGAAGGCGCTCTCGCTCAAGCTGCTCATCCAATTCTTCTCCCTCCTTCATAACTGGCTAAAGCACAGCAGAAAGATGAATGAAGAACACAGTTTGCTTAGCATTTACAGCTCTTCTCACAGGGAATTCACTGCTCAACACACTGGGGCAGGAAAGCTTCTAAAATAATTAAATCTCTGTAATTTATGCCTTCTCAGATGTGTATTTACTATAATGCTTTACTTTCTGTATCTGTGCTGGTTATGGCTGAAGTGATAAGTGGTATGGGGCTGTGGTTTGGATCTGTGCTGGCAGCAGAGTGATGGTGTTTGCTGTCCCACTGTTATGTGTGATGGGAGCCCTGTGGTCCTGGAGGTGTCTGCACCTTCCTGCCCAATGAATTCCTTGTTTTGCTTTGCTTGGGTGCTTTATCTATTGAATTGTCTCCATCACAACCTGTGAGTTTTCTCACTTTGAGTATCTCCCCTGTTCTGTGGGTGGGGGAGAGAGTGAAGGGCTGCATGGGGCTTGGCTGCTGGCTGGGGTTAAACCAAAGAGGAATTACCTTTAAAAGGAGTAAACTGACAGAAAATGATGCACCTTAAACATTTACTGGTCCTACTCAGCCCGAAGCAGACTGCTTGTAACAGTTACACAGCTGTGCTAAAACTACAGCTCAAGTTCCTCATTCTCTCTCTGATAATTATTGTGAATTTTTCCTACTTTATCTAATATTACACCTACAGAGTAAAAAGATAGAACTCAAGTGACAGAACTAAACCTCTGGGCCAGAACATGATCCCTGACCTGCACAATTTACTTAACACAGCTGTAGGTGCATAAACTGCAGCACTGGGAATTGTGCACAAAAATTCAGAGTGAATCATTTGAACTTTACACAAACTTCCAAATGACCTTTTCAGAAGTTCTAATTCTTCCCAACTGCAACAGGAGACACTGCCTTCTTTAAAGTAAAAGCAAAGATGAGAAGCAGACTGCAGTATTAGTACTAATCCAGTGTTAGATTAGTATTTTTACAGTAAAGAGAGATGAAAACTAATTGCTGCTTCTGCTATTTTACCTCAAATCTAGTCTGCTCTGGATGTAGAAAAACCTCCTCCTTTCTAGCAAAAGATTGAAAATTGCAGCCTAATGTTTTTTCTTTTGGTTGGGAATGCCTTTTATGTGTGACTTGTTACCAGCCTAAACAGAAATCCATCCCTCTTTCTAAGATGTTGCTGGTCTACCATCTCTGGTGACATTCTACTGTTTTTCAGATGCCAAGTCTCATGGGAAAAATAAAAGTTAGACTAGATTTGAACAGCTAGAACACTTGAAATAAAACACTGCATGTTCTGTTTCTGTGTGTACCAGGAAGGGACCAAAGCCTGTTGAGTTTCAGAGGCACAGCAGTTGTGTTACCTGATTGTTATGGTCTGCCATGACGTGGTATTTCATCCCTGCTAAAGACTTCAGCTGCTTCCCACAGTGATGACATGTCAGCAGTTCCTAGAAATAAACAAGGACACGGTGCATTTAACTGTGAATTAACCAAGGTACTGGAAAACTCTTCAGGGCAAAGGAGCAGGAGAGCAGAACAATTTATTTGGGTTGGGTAATTGTCTTCTAAGAATAGAATTTATGGAGTCTAAAATTTAGTGGAACAATGAAATAACTGCACCTTTGTTCACTGCCCCAAACCTCCAGCCAAAGTCTGGGCAAGAAGCATCAAGCACTGCTGTTACAGATGTATAAAGGACTCTTGCTTAGAGACATAAAAATGAAACTGGTTTTAAATACAACAAAACAGGCAGGCATTTCTACCAGTAAGCTGAAGAGGAGTCAATAAACCACTGCTCATCTCCTGTGCTCTCACCTTCTTGCAGTTGAGCATGTGCTTTTTCAGTCCTTCCACAGTCTTTCTCACCACGGCCCGGCAGGTTGGGCAGGTGACTCGGCCTTTGCTCTGGATCTCCAGAGACCACTGCTCCTCCACGCTGCCTGTCAAAACACCGGGTTTACAACACCACTGCCAGCACCAGAGCTGCTCTGCCATCCTTGGATGGGCACAGAGAACTCCAAAAGGAACTGGGTGGGGCAAGGGGAGGATCCAGCACCAATCAGGGATAAACTGAGGAGTTTGAGGGATTTACAAAACAGGGGCCAGTGGGAAAACACAGTGGGAGGGCACAGCTTGAACAAGCCAATGGGTCCTCAAATAACACAGAACATTCCAGAACTAGGGGCAGGGACTAGCATAGATTGACAAGCAAATAGGTGGGGTAACTGGCAGGGGGTTGGTTCAGTACAGGATTGGCATGGAACATTCTGGAATGAGGGGCAGGGTTTGGGGAGTGACTGACAACCAGAGGGAGGAGATAACTTTGGGTGAACCCATCCATTTGAGGGGAGATCACGGGCCAACCATTCCAAGAACTGCAACTCTTTTAGCAGGCTTTTTGTCCGGTTCAAAAAGTGGTTCCCCCTTCATTATTACATTAGGCAATCTACTAGTGAAAAACCCTAAATTTTTCAAATCCTAGAATCACATTTATCTGCTTCATAAACAATGCTTAGCTACTGCCTCTCCTTACCCTTGTCATAGGTTTCTGGCTGTTTCCGAACACGGTGGCCTTTCGTTCTGGAGTTTTGTTTTGTCCCACTTTGCTGTTTTTTCCCTGTTAGAGCACAAACAAATCAAGCCAGAAGGGTCAGTTCTGCTAGTTTTGTTACAATAAAAAGCAGATTTTTTTTTTTTTTTTTGCTAGAA
Organism: Pycnonotus jocosus; assembly: GCA_013400435.1. NCBI lineage: Eukaryota > Metazoa > Chordata > Aves > Passeriformes > Pycnonotidae > Pycnonotus > Pycnonotus jocosus. Next base: position 27,965 of record VWYP01008957.1, on the reverse strand, counting down.
GGCTGCTATTTAGTCTGCTGTCTCAAAGTTATTCAGAAATATTCAGTATTTTATTTTTTAAAGCAGTGTCAAGATTATGTTTCCTACTCCCTTTCAAAATCTGTTTATAGTGTTAGCCATTAGTCCCACCCAAATATTTATAAGTTTTATGGTTGCTCATACACAAAGCTCAGATGATGGAAGTATTCAAACATCCTCTGTGCACAGTTTGCCTGAGTCCATCTGATGACAACCAAAATGGAGTCTCATTTCTCTACTCATTCCTGTCTTCTTTAGACTGAAAAACTCTTATTATAAAAGTTTCAGTTATGGGTTATGCTGTTTGTTCTCATCCCCTCTGTCCTCTTCAGTTGTCCCACACATTTCCTGAAAGGGAGTGCCTGCTCCTGGAATAGCACTCCATGGTGACCCTGCCTTAGAGCAAAACAATTACTTCACGTGTCTAATTACTTCATAAAGTCTACATTCCTGCTCAAAGCTCAGTCTAATACCTGCCTTCTTAAAAACAACTTGGATACTGCTGGTCTTTAGTCAGCTTTTCATCTGTTGCAGATCCTGAATCCTTTTCTGAAGCATTGACTCCTGGGAGGCTGTTCCTTGTTTTTCAGCTGGGGCAGTATTTCTTCCCAAACAATGTAATTTTTAATTTTACACTGTTTTCTGTCCTGTTTCTAAATTGTTTCTCTATTGTCAAGACCACTTTAACTTTTAGCCTGTTCTCCAATACACTTGCTGTGACAGTATTTCTTCCCAAACGATGTAATCTTTAATTTTACACTGTTTTCTATCCTGTTTCTAAATTGTTTCTCTATTGTCAAGACCACTTTAACTTTTAGCCTGTTCTCCAATACACTTGCTGTGACAGTATTTCTTCCCAAACGATGTAATCTTTAATTTTACACTGTTTTCTATCCTGTTTCTAAATTGTTTCTCTATTGTCAAGACCACTTTAACTTTTAGCCTGTTCTCCAATACACTTGCTGTGACAGTATTTCTTCCCAAACAATATAATTTTTAATTTTACACTGTTTTCTGTCCTGTTTTTAAACTGTTTCTCTATTGTCAAGGCCACTTTAACTTGTAGCCTGCTCTCCAATACATTTGCTGTCACTTTCAGCTTTGTGCTGTCTACATCCTTCCAAGTCTTTGGTGACAAAAACAAGAGTTAGAATTGAATATAGGGAGAGATGGTGAACCACCTTTCTATACTCCTATTTCACCAAGCTGGTGACATCATTGTAGAAGACTATCAGGTTAAGCATGATTTGCCCTGCATGAATCCATGTTGACTGCTCCAAATCCCCATCTTGTCCTTCATGTGTTTGGAAATGTGTTCCAGGATGATTCTCTCCATCAGCTTCCCAGGGACTGAGGTGAGGCTGACTGGCCTGTAGTTCCCCAGACCTTCCTTCTTTCTGTCCTTGAGGATATCAGTGATATTTTCTCTCTTCCAGCCTCCAGGAACCTCTGCCAGTCACTATGACCTTTCAAAGATAATCAAGAGTGGCCTGACAATGACATGAGCCAGCTCTCAGCCCTCAGTGCAACCTGCCAGGCCCCACAGGACTTAGAATCATCAATGGCTGAGGTTGGAAAAGCCCTCTGAGACCATGAAGTCCAATAGTTTCCCCCAGTGCCACCAAGGCCACCTCTAACTCATGTCCCAAGTGCCACATCCACATATCTGTCAAACCCCTCCAGGGATGGGGACACCACCACTGCTCTGGGCAGCTGTGCCAAGGCTGGACAGTCCTTTTGGGGCAAAAAATTGCTCCCAGTATCACATCTAAACCTGGTGCAACTTGAGGCCATTTCCCCTTGTCCTGTGGAAGCAGAGCCTGACCCTCCCTGGCTCCACCATCCTGTCAGGGAGCTGTGCAGAGCCACCCACCCAGCCAATTCTCTACCCAGCAGAGAGAGCACCTGTCCAAGCCATGAGCATCCAGCTTCTCCACAAGAACGATGTGGGAAATGCTGGGAGGCTTTACTGAAGTCCAGGTGAGTAACACCCACAGCCTTTCTTTCATCTGGTTAGCGCATCACCTTGTCATAGAAGGACATCAGGGTAGTCAAGCAGTACCTGCCATCCCTAAACTCGTTCTGCCTGGGCCTGATCATGGCATTGTCCTGTAGATGCCACGTGACAGTACCCCAGATATTCTGCTTCACGACCTTCCCTGGCACTAAGGCCAGAGCAACGTGTCTGTGGTTTCCTGGCTGCTCCTTCTGACCCTTCCTGCAGATGTGTGTCACACAGGCCAGCCTCCAGTCCCCTCTGACCTCCCCACTCAACCAAGATAGTGGCAAATGATTGGTAACTCCAAAAGTTTGTTTAAGTGCTCTAACCTTGACCTCTTTCACTGAGTGTAGGGCTTCCTTGTTCCAGACTTTGTCTGGTCTCAGGCTCCTGGGATTCCTGAAGGATTCCTTTGACTGATAAAGATCAAGTCACAGAAAACACTGAGCACCTCATCCTTTTCTGTGTCATTTGTCACCAGCTGCCCTGCTCTGATGAGCAGTGCACTCACACCTTCCCTGCTCTTCCCTTTGCTGTTCATGTGCTTGTAGAATCCTTTCTTGTTGCTGTTCACATCCCTTGCCAGATTCAACTCCAGGCTGGATTTGGCTTTCCTGACCTCATCCTGTACACTTCTGTGTCACCTGCTCCTCCTTTCACCACTTGTACACCTTCCTTTGCACCTAACCACTGACTGACAAACCTTTTGAAGGAATGAAAGACTTATGATGTCAAGCATTTTTCCCCTTGGTTTTCGTGGCAAAAAAAAAAAAAAAAGCGTTTGGATTTGATTTCTTCTTAACAACCCCATATTGCTGTTATCAGCTACTCAGTCTCCAGATATTTACAAGTAATGTGTCTGATTATTTATTCTGTAATCTTTTGGGAAACTGAAATGATGCAGACTGGCCTGTACTTCAATTCCTCCCTCCCTCTGTTGGACTCCTAAGACAGAGTGAAATTAGATCACCTCCCACTGATTTAACAGACACTAGTCAATGGTCTCCTAGAACAAAACATTCAGAATCAGAAACAGAGTTTGAAGACTCCAGAAGATGTCATTTGGGCAGAGAAGTCTGAGGTACCTGGAGACTTGTAATTAGGAATTACGTGTTATTTGTATTACCCGAAATCTTCTGCTTCTTCTTGGGAGAGTCTTTACCATCTTTGCCTTCCCTCTGCTCAGATTTCCTCTTGCCTTTCAAGGGTACTTCTCCTGATAAATAAGAACAGATATGCTTAGTCTTGGCATTCAGTCTGGATAACAGCTTTGAATCTGCTGCTGCCTCATCTTATCCTCATATTCAATATTTAATTAAAAAAAAACCCCAAAGTAGTTCTTGTGAGGCACCTGGACACCAGTGAACCAGACACAGCCTCCTCTCTCAGCAACATTTAGGCACCACCCCATGGCCCACAATACTCTGATACAGCAGGTGTGGAATAAACAGTGCCACAGCATGGCCTGGAAAAATAATCCTCAGGAAAAGAGACAGAAAGTGCAAGGTTATGGCATTAAAACCTCACCTGCACTCACAGAAAAAGGAGAAACAGAACCCAAACAAGATCATGCCTGCCCTGAGTATTTCCAAGCCTACCAAAGTCTTGTCTCCATGAAAACAGATGAGCTGCACAAGACTTGGATGTTCAGGAGTGGTACCAAAGGGAGGGAAAGGGAGAGAATGACCCAATTTGGGGTTGATCAAGTGTGGGGAAAACAGAGGTGTAAAAGGATAGCAAAAAACCACTTGCTTGCAAATAGGTGACTGGGCAGCATTCAAATCTTGTCATGTCTGACACCAAGCAGGGTCTGTGGGTCTGAGCCTCTCTGTAAGGTCTTCCCCCACCACTGGCACAGCTCTGTGAGCCTCAGGGGCCAGTGCATCCATGGAGCAGCAGCTGAGGAGACTGGGATCCAAAGGGCAGGAACTGGGCAGATGGAGTGTTCAGGGATGGAGGCTGTTGGTGCTGTTTGTGTCAATGCTGACCTGTGTTTATGTCTGCTGTACATCTGTGTGTGTTCCTACAGGAATACTCAGTCTTGCTGCTCACTGGACCTGGGGCTGCGGAGCTACAGCAATCTCACTGCTATCAACCCACTGAATTTGCTTCTCCCCACAACAGAACTGAATAGGGATCCTGACTTAGAGGTAAAAAGAAAGTGCATTAAAGAACATTGAAGTTTTGACTCTGCCACACAAGTCTGGAAAACAGCTCCTAGGCCAGGAAATCTGAATGTTCCTACAACAACCTAAGACCCAAACCATTCCAAATCAGAACACTGTAACTGACAAATGTCAGAAAATAAAGACATCCTTAAAAAATAATGATCTACCAACCACAAAAGCTGTGTCTAACCCCAAATACTGCTAAATGGTCCCCTTTGCCACATCTTTAGTCTTGATGGTTCTATTTTTAAAGCTCTTGAAGCTTATTTCTGATATGATTGGTGTAACTCTTATACTCATCTCTTCTACAGATAGAACTGAGTTCAGCCACAGAATGATTATTTTAATAGATAAATCACTCAAAAGGAACTGTGTAATGTCAGAGAACTGTCCCCATACTTGTGCAGTGGCAGAAGTTCATTTCTTTCTATACACGAGCAGCACGAGCAAGCTTGCAACTTTTGATTGAATCACAGCATGTCTTTTCAGGAGCAAACTAATCTCTCACTGAGGAACCAGAGAGAAAATCAGTTTTGCCTCGGGCCAACAGTGAGAAATACCTTTTTTTTCTGCAGATTTGTTGACGCTGTTTTTCATTCCTCTCATTTCTAACCAGTAGTCAGGCCTGCGGATGGTCCTCTTGCTCCTGGGCTCTGCACTGCCATTCACTGGGCCCTCTGGTGAGGCAGAGGAATTGTTGGTCACTGCATCATCACAGTCACTGTTCACTCCTGGAACAGCACTTTCCACCTCCTCAGGTTGCTTAGACCTGGAAAACATCAAGTTGAATTCCTGTGTGTATGGACACATAGACACATGGTCACAATAAACTTGACAGACAACGTCCTTTTCATCTTCCCGAGTATTCTAAAAATTAATCTCACAGTTCACTAAAATCTCCCGAGTTTTGGGAACTGTAAAGTGCCAGCAAGGTAAAACATCTTCAGTGTTGTTTTTTAGTATATCTTTTTGATAATGACATTAGTAAGCTCTCAAGAGGAACAGAAAAAGGTATTCCTCCTACCTGAAACTTTCAGCCTCAGAAGCAGGCACAAGTGAATCTTAATTTAAAAATATGCATTTATCATTGGAATAGAAGAATATTTCTGCAGCCCACCATTACAAAAGAGACATTTTTCCATCCCACAAAGGGCAAGATCTCCTGCAGTCTCTATTCCCAGAGTCAGGGCTGGCACTACACAATTAAAGCTTTCCTGCCAGTAAGAATTTTAACTAGTGAGGCTTTCAGCAGTGAAGGGCAGCCTCCCAGTATATCCTACAAATCCTTTACACTAATACATATACTAATACATAATATATACTAATAATCTTTTACACAAATACCCTACACTACCTTTAGACTGCTTTAGGCTAATCAGCAGCACTCAGTTTATTTCCTAGAGATCAGAGGGAGCTTTGCTTCACTGTTCCAAAGTATTTCTCCCAGGCCTTGAAATGCCTGGACACCTACACTCCTGTACATGAGAACAGACTGAATGAGGTGTCAAAGAAACACAGAATATCTATTCTCTGGGCAAATACCATTTATGTGAAGAGGAAAGAGGGAAAAGAAACATTTTGCAATGGATCCCATTGCTACTACAATTACCAACTGAAATAACTGGATCACTGGAGTGATGATTGTGATGGCCACTCTATTAATTCTGTTAATTCTATTAATACTCTGAGCTGTGGAGCTCACCTTTTAACACATCAATGCAGGAATTAATAAGGGGGGACACTGATGGCACCAGGTCAGGTCATCACATATTATGTTTCAGGAGGTACTGCAGAAGCATGGGGAGAGGATTTCTCAAATTAAAGTGTTTAAAGTTGCACTCCCAGCCAAAATACATAGATTTCAGAGCACCATTTGGTCTTGGACTTAAAATATTTATCTTCACAATGTTAAAACCCTTAAAAAAAAAAAAAAGCTAATACACACTGAAGTGTCAGAAAAGCACTTTTCCTACAAACCAGTAAGTGAAGTCAGCTGACACTCTCAACACACTAATTAAAATTGCTGCAACTCTTAAAATTCAGAATATTTATAAAGACCAGGTATAGTTTTCCACTAGGATTCTCTCAGCTTTTTTCTTGCCCTCAATCAAACTGGACAAAAAACCATTCACATACTTCTTATTTCCCAAGGGCTTCTTGAGCTTCTGCTGCCTGGGATGTCCAGTCTTGGTGTCCTGACAAGGCAAAACAATTCACATTAGCAGCATCATTTGTGTTCTTTTAGCAGGTTTCACTGTGCAGCCAAGCAAAATCACCTGCACTTTGAGGATGTGCAAACACCACCCTCTGGAAAACAAACCACTGTTTTCTGCAACTGGAAATGCTTAACCTTTCCAACTCCAGCTGAATTAGAACTGAAATCAAAACAGGGATGAGTCCCTCCACACTCCCCAAATGAAAGCCATATGTTTTCTGCCTATACTTTACCACTTAATGACAAATATTTTAGATACTAATTTGCTAGTTTTTACAAAAATCATTGCCCAATGGAAGTATATATAATACCAAAACTGTAACTTAGGCAACAAAGGTAGTATTTTGCCAGGTACAGGAACTGGCTAAGAAACTGGAAGAAAAAAACCAAAAACAACCAAAAGAATCCCAACAACAATCAACCAACCAACCAACAAAAAACCCTGAAAAGGAAAAAAAAAAAATCCAACGAAACAAAACAAACAAAAAAAGACACCCAAGAAAAGAAAACAGAAGAAAAAATAAATGATGGCTAAATCACCTGCTTTCTTTATAGGAAAATGTGATGCACACTATTGGTGCTGAGAGACAGCCCAAGCATCAGCTAAGAAGTTCAGCAGCAGGCGCTGATACCAATACATAAATTATTAAATTGTGCCTCCTTGGGCATCCAGCCCCAATCTTCTCATGGAAATGTCAAAAGAAGCAGCAAGAGAAAATTCACAACTGCTTCACAACGACTTTACAATCAGATCTTGCCCCTTTTGGAAGTAAAGTCAATTGGGTGTTTGTGTTATTTGCATTATTTACACCCCAACAGTAGCATCAACAGCATTGTCTGGGAAATCTCCACATTAGAAATGTGTAGAAGCCTCACTGAGCAGCAGCCAGAAAAAATCAGGGCTATGAGATTACAATGATAAAAACGAATAAACAGGCAGGCAGAGCCTGCTGCGATTCACTGCCTTAATCTGCGATTAGAAGGGCTGAAATGACTGACAAACATGGCATGTGTTTCAAGATGTGTTTCAAGATTCACGGAGTTTTTATAACTAAAAAATAAGAGTGAAGATTAGTATGAAGAACTTTGGTGGCAGTTAAGGATCTGCAACAAAAAAAAAGGAGAGTGAAAATGATCTGTCGGGCTTTCTGAGAAGTTAATAACAGCAATTACGAAGGAAACATCTGTAGAAACTGTGTGGGTTTTTTTCATTTATACTGTTTACTTCCTACTTAAAGAACAGAGACCTGATGTATGCAGGAATGCCCAGAGACCTGATGCATGCAGGAATTCCCAGCGGCTGGACATGAGGAAAGCAGAGAAATCACTTTCTTTGCACAGCTGAGGAAAAGCGAAGCAGAGCCCCGGGAGATGGGAGCGTGGTGGGTTCTGCCTGCCCGGGGGCTGCGGGGCATTGCGGTGAGCTGGGACACGGCTGCTGCCCTACAGCATCCAGCGGGCGGGACGGGACACGAACACGGCACAGAGACCCCCGAGGGGAGGAGGGTGATCCGGAGAGTGAAGGGAGACTGGAGGGAAACTGGAGGGAGGCTGGAGCGAGACTGAAGGGAGACTGAAGGGAGACTGGAGGGAGACTGAAAGAAAGCTGGAGGGAGACTGAAGGAGGCTGAAGGGAGATTGAAGGGAAACTGAAGGGAGGCTGAAGGGAGACTGGAGGGACACTGAAGGGAGACTGAAGGGAAGCTGGAGGGAGGTTGGAGGGAGACTGAAGGGAAATTGAAAGGCTGGAGGGGGGCTGGAGGGAGACTGAAGGGAAGCAGGAGGGAGGCTGGAGGNAGCTGGAGGGAGACTGGAGGAGGCTGAAGGGAGACTGGAGGGAAACTGAAGGGAGATTGAAGGGAAACTGAAGGGAGATTGAAGGAAAACTGAAGGGAGACTGAGGAGAGACTGGAGGGAGGCTGGAGGGAGATTGAAGGGAAACTGAAGGGCATCCTGCGGGCCCTGACTGGCACGGAGGGCTCAGTACCCTTTGGGGATCTCCCCGTTCCAGCCCCACGTTCCCGTTCCTACCCGCACCCTCACCAATACATCCTCCTGCCAGGAAGGCCTTTGGGACAAAGCGCCAACAGCGCCCTGCTCCGTGTTCCCGCCCGGGTAAGGCCGAACCGAAGCGGGCCCGGCCCGAAGCCTCGGGGCGCAGAGGAGCCGCTGCCGCCGCTGCTCCCCGGGATTCCCGAGCAGCTCGGGGAGCTCAGGGCCGCTCCCCGCGCCGGGCCGGCCCGCGCAGCCCCGCAAAGCGGAAACCTCGGAGCCCATCCCGCTGTGAGCCAGCCAGGCTCCCCGGGGCAGCGCCGAACACACTGCGGGCACTCACCGAGTCACCGCCGCCGTCCCGCATGGTGATGGTGATGCTGATGGTGATGCTGATGCTGATGCTGATGGTGATGGTGCCGGTGCCGCCGCCACGTCAGCGCCGCTCCCGCCCGCTCTGTCCCGCCCGCCCGCCGCTTGCGGCCGGCCAGCACCCGGAGCCCCGCCGCGCT
>VWYP01008957.1:0-18176 GCA_013400435.1 Pycnonotus jocosus | reverse complement strand
TGACTTTTTAACCTTTCAGTGTTACGTGACAACTCGACTCTTGCTTCCATACAGTTTTCCTGTTTTCCTAGGACTGTTTGATTTATGATTGTATTGTGTTCTTGGATTCTATTGATTAGTCTCTCTGGTTATCAGAATTCACAAATATAATGTGACAAAGCCTCATCATTTATCAGTTCCTTAAGTCCGGCTTCTTTTAACAAAGGGAAATCCATCTATTCTATCTTACCTCAGCAATATTTAACTAAAATGCTTATGTTTCACCCGGTGGTGTCTCCACAGCGCCTGGCTGCCCACCTGCACGAGCAGCGCTGCCCTCCGTACGTGATCAACCTGGACCCCGCCGTGCACAGCCTGCCCTTCCCCGCCAACATCGGTGAGTGCGGCGGGGCCGGCCCGGGGAACGGCCCGGAGCGCCCCCGGAGAGCGAGGAACGGCCCGGAGCGCCCCCGGAGAGCGAGGAACGGCCCGGAGCGCCCCCGGAGAGCGGCACGGAGGGCTGGGAACAGAGACACGGCTCACAGAGAGCGCTTTAGTGTGTTCTGAGTGTGGAAAACGAGCACTTTTGTGTGTTCTGAGTGTGAAAAACGAGCGCTTTTGTGTGTTCTGAGTGTGAAAAACGAGCGCTTTTGTATGTTCTGAGTGTGGGAAACGAGCGCTTTCGTATCTTCTGAGTGTGGAAAATGAGTGCTTTTGTGTGTTTTGAGTGTGGAAAACGAGCGCTTTCGTATGTTCTGAGTGTGGAAAACGAGCGCTTTCGTATGTTCTGAGTGTGGAAAACGAGCGCTTTTGTATGTTCTGAGTGTGGGAAACGAGCGCTTTCGTATCTTCTGAGTGTGGAAAATGAGTGCTTTTGTGTGTTTTGAGTGTGGAAAACGAGCGCTTTTGTATCTTCTGAGTGTGGAAAACGAGCGCTTTCGTATGTTCTGAGTGTGGAAAATGAGCGCTTTTGTGTGTTCCGAGTGTGAAAAACGAGCGCTTTTGTATGTTCTGAGTGTGGAAAACGAGTGCTTTTGTATGTTCTGAGTGTGGAAAACGAGTGCTTTTGTATGTTCTGAGTGTGGAAAACGAGTGCTTTCGTTTGTTCTGAGTGTGAAAAATGAGGTTCTTAGAAGGATTTATAAGTTTAATAAAAAGAATTTTTAAAATAGACGATTAGGAGACAGCAAAGTTTGCAGCTGGGGTGTCTCACCAGAAGGCACACACACACTCTCTCAAATCCTTTGTTTTTAAGGATTAACCCATTCAATGTGTATTTTTCAAACGTTCCTTTGAGTTCAGATGTTCCTTAGGTTTTTGGTCTCCTCCCAACTTGTCCTATTTCACTAAATTAATATTTTATTACTCTTGTAGATAAAGTTCTTGTTGGCACCTTTTAGTCTTTTATGTCTTACTCTTCTGATACCAGAAGATCAATAAATCCCTTCTTGTAGCTTTTGGTTCACCACTATCTTGATCCAGTCAATTCAGGAATTTAGGAGGATCCTCTCTCCTTATCTCCTTATCTTGATTCAGTTTGATTTTAGATGCTACAGAAAAAAAGTCTTTACTGTGTTACAACTCAGAAAAAGGGAATATACATTCATCACATTTCTAGAACTGTATTAATAATAAAAGAAATACAGGAAAATCTTCCCATATAATACATATAGCATTCATTTTAATATTCACAAAAAGCCAACCTTATAATATGTATTTATAACACATGGAAGTGAACATGTGAGGGAGTACAAGCTGGGCATGCAGCATGTATTCCCTTAAGAGAGTCCAAATAAAAGAAAGACTTGGAGACTATTTTTTTTTTCAGTTGTAACTCTTTTCTCCAAACAGTCATTAATATTTTTAGAACTAAAGCCATTCTTCAATGCCTTTGTACAATTTTTTTTATATCACCTGGTATGATTGGAGGTGTTTGGGTGTAATTCAGTAATGAAAGGATTGGCAGGTTTGCTGTCAACAAAGAACTTTAAAGCACTTTAAAAGACACGAATTTTAGAGAAAGCATTTCAGCAGCAGAACAGATCTCCTGTTTAGCTGTTCCAAGGAGCACAGCAGTCCCTGGTTTTGTGACAATCCTGTCCCTTACACTCTGAAGTATCCCAGCCAGCCTCTCCAGAGGATAAGAAAGACAGTGTGGGTGCACAGGTTGTTTTGCTGCTGTCACAAGAATGACTGCAGGATCTGTTCCAGTGCTGGATCTCTGTAATGCAGACAGACAGACAGACAGACAGATGTGCTTTATTAGCTGCTGGTGACCACTTGGGGTTTGGAAAACTGCTTATGTGTGTCTTTCTCCCCTAGATATCAGGGACACCGTGAACTACAAAGAAGTCATGAAACTGTATCCTTTTTTTTTTGTCTGAGTAATGATGTTTGAAATTTGGAGGTTTTGAGAATAATCCATGGCGTGCACATGTGGTGCAGGGGCAGGAGGTGGGGGGATTGCAGTAATGCAGTGTTGCATGAAGATCAAGAGGTTTGGACTCTGTCTTTCCTGCATGTGATATTAGGAGTGTGTGTTCTACAAGGTTTAGTACTTCTTAGGTAATTTTCTCCCGTGCTAAAAATGATTCTGCCTAACAGTAAATTTTAACAAGGAGTAGCAACTCTGCCCATGTAGATTTTTTTTTCCTTTTGTTTCAGTTGTTCTTTCAAAGAACTTGTATCTTCTATTGGCTTGTTGGTTTTTGTTGCTTTTTAAAATTATTATTTATTTATTTTGGTGGAAGCCAGCAGCCTTTTTGCCATGTTTTAACTAGTCTGATTTTATTTATCATAAACAAATATGGAAATTCTTACTTGCCTGTAGCAGATGGAGAGAACTCTCTCTCCATCTGACCATAATCAAAGCACTTTTTTCTCCCTGAATCTCAGACACTGCAGTAAAATCACACTGAAGTGGCTGCACTTCCAGAGGGCTGTGCAGGTCCTTGGTCTCTGATGCAATAATTGCTTGTGCAGACAGAGGCAATACACAGCCTTTGGTTTGGCCTTGCAAGTGTGACTCTTAAATTCAATATTTTAGACAAGAATAAAGGCGGTGGGGGATAGGATTCTTGATTTTGGCTGTTTGGTTTGGGGTTACCAGCAAAACATCCTAAATACAAGTTTCAAATTGATATTTAAGTGCATTATTTGCTTCACTGCATCTCAGCCTTTAGTGGAATTTGTGTGTTGTTAATAAGGGCCTAGGGAGGATGTTTGCCCTCATGTTTGGATACTGAGAGCAGTGATAGAGAAGGCAGCATGTCCTGAGCCAATGCTGGTTCTTTTGCAGTTAAAGCAAAAACGGGAAGGGGGAGCCACATCGCCCCTTCTGCTTCTGTCAGTCCCACGTGTTTGGGTCAGGGAGTGTTTGAATTAATGACTTACACTTATGAATGACTGCTGAATGACTTAGAAGGTGTAATTGTGTATCAGGGCTGTTATTTCTTGATCTCAAGGTGTCCAGTGTGCATCTCTTGTCAGAGTTGACAGAGAGGACCCCTGGGGTCTGCATGACTCGTCTGCTTTCCTAAACAAAGCCTCAGATATGGGCTGGGCCCCAACGGAGGGATAGTGACCTCTCTCAATCTCTTTGCCACAAGATTTGACCAGGTATTTTACAATGCTGTCGCAGCACATTGGCTTTTTTCATGTGAGAGATTTCAGTTCTTCAGCTCTTTTTAGAGTAAAATTAAGAAGCCACATGTACAGAACACTCTTCAGTCTTTGTGCAGGACTCTTGTTGCACCATGTTTCCTATAAAATCTTTAATGGGAATTCTCTGGTGTTGAAGTAGCACTGAATCAGCTGTGGGGTGGGGGCTGATGTCAGATATTAAGACAATCTCTTGGAGAAAAGGCAGGGAACAACTGCCTTTAGTCAGGTACACACACAAAATCAAGGTTGTGTTTGACCTCTGCATGGTCTGAGCATTTTTCACCCCTCCTCAGCAGGGCATTTTCACACCCTGAAAAGCACAAAGGCTTTAAACTTTCTGATATTCACCTGCAGCTGTGCAAGTTAATGTAGCTTCTGCTGTGAAATGAGGATGAAAGTTTCCTGTTGTGAGTCTAAATGCAAAATGTGCTTCTGCCTTTTCAATCAGGTGATGAAGTTTATTGAAAAGAGACAAAATGCATCCAAGTGAGTACATTCTGCTCAGTTGTGGTTTTCTGGGATCGTTGTGGGAAAATTGCAAAATTCTAAAAAGCTTCTCTAAATGTTTTCTAGTTGATTTTTTCAGCCTTGGTGTGAATTTTATATGGAAAAGGGCATAGAACAGATAAACTAGATTTTTCTTTGGATACATTTTAAAAAAGCCTCCTTATTACAGTCCTGCTTTTCTTGTCTTCCATTAGACAATCATTTTCTCTCACACACTCTTCAAACAGGCAGCAATTAATTCTTTTTTCTGAAGATTTTGCACCACTAACCGTCAAATTGATGCCTTCAACTCGTGAGAGTACGTGCTTCTTTGTTACAAAATCCACACAGGAGATTTTCAGGCTTGCCCATAAATTCCATCAGTGTTTGGGAGAAGCTTTTCTCATCTGTTACAGAATAACTGTGTCATTTGCCCTTGTATGCTGGTAATAATCTAGCCAGAACAGGACCTGGTGCTGAACTAATTGTTGTTGTTTGGGGGTAACTTCTTCCCAGGTATGTTATTATTGACACACCAGGGCAGATTGAGGTCTTCACTTGGTCAGCATCAGGAACCATCATAACTGAGGCCTTGGTGAGTGCTCTTGGCGTGGCTGCACAGTGAAGTTGTGTGAGTGACATGGATGTGGAGCAGTGAGCTGCTCATTAAACTGTTTTTTACTCTTTGTTCCCAGGCTTCCTCTTTTCCTTCAGTTGTTGTCTATGTGATGGACACCTCTCGCAGTACTAACCCTGTCACTTTTATGTCCAACATGCTCTATGCCTGCAGGTAAGGAGAGCTCCCAGTGCAGCCCATCTGCTTCAATTGCTGGGTCTCTTTCATTGTTATTTTTAAGGGGAATCTGGGAATGGTTTGGGTTTAAAGGGACCACACTCCCTGCCATGGGCAGGGACACCTTGCACAACACCAGGTTGGTCCAAGCCTCATCCAGCCTGGCTTTGAACACTTCCAGGGATGGGGCAGCCACAGCTTCCCTGTCAGTGTGCTCCAGTAGCTCTCCACTGCCATGAGCATTTCTTTCAGCCTGTCCCTTTCAGCTTAGAACCATTATCCCTTGTCCTGTCACTACAAGCTTTAGTAAAAAGTCACTCTCTGTTTTTATTATAAACCTCTTTGTGCACTGAAAAGCTGCAGTAAAACTTCCCTGAAGCCTCCTCCAGGCTGAACAATCCCAACTCTCTGGCCTGTCTCCAGAGGAGAGTCCTTCCAGTCCTCTGATGGTTTGCATGACCTCCTGTGGTCCAACTTCACAGGTCCATGTCTTTCTTGTACCCTGGTTTCCAGAGCTGGATGCAGAGCTCCAGGTGGGATGAGAACAGAGCAAAAAGGGAGAGAGAATCACCTTCCTCACCCTGCTTTTGGATGCAGCCCAGGGTGTGGTTGGGTTTTGCACTTGGATGTCTCATATCCCCTTAATCTACTGGCATGGTTGTTCTCTTAGAGATTTCCTCATTGAAAAACCAGAATAATTTGGGTGCCAGTGGACACTGGAGGCCATTGGCTCAAAACTCCCACTGAAAGCATTGAATAATCCATGAGAACTTGCTGTGATGAGTGCTGGTTACAATAGATTTAACATTGCTTATAAACCCATTTATCTAAGCTGTATCAGGATAGTCTAGTTTTAGTTCCTTCTTATAAACACATAGTTTCTTATTTGATTTTTTAATGTTATTGATACTTCAGGAGATTCTTTGAGATTTTTTTTTTAGTTCAGCATAGCAAGGAGTTCTTGATTTATTTTTCACACATAAGTTTATCTGCTTTCTTTCATGTTAAATCAGGGACTAAATACCTATAGGTCAGCATACCTGGAGCTGTAATAACTCATGGTAAATGTTGGTAAAAAAAGGTTTTCAAAAACCCTTGCAATCCTTGTATCAAGGTCAGGAGCTGTATCACAGTGTACAAAATGTATCTTATTTCATGCTGCATTTTCTGACATCAGTTTGAGCAAAAGGTGATGGCACACATTCAGTGAAAGGAATGTGGGAGCTCTTGTGTCGAGGTGGTTTTTCTTTACAGATCTTCTGTGTTATTTGAATTTATTGCTCAGTTCACAGTCTCTCAGAACCCGATGTCTGAGTCAAATGCAAGAGGCAAAGGGAGTTAAAAACTGGGATCTGAGAGTCAGAAAATGGTAACCAAAATCACCTGGGTGTGTCAGACACTTTCTGTCTCACAGATATGTGCTTACATCTTGGGGAGGCACATTTTGTTCAATGCTTGTAAGCAGGACCTGGGTGAAAATTACATTCTGATTGGTGCAGAGGAAAATAATCATCTCTTGATGTCAAATATATTCAGTTTTGCACAAGTCTTGTCTGCCTTATGCCTAACTTGCTTTCTGTCCTAGTGAGTTCTAAATTAATGTTAAATTCTCATTTTGTGTCTCCCTGCCCAGTATCCTGTACAAGACAAAGCTACCTTTCATCGTGGTTATGAACAAAGTAAGTTAAAGCTCTGGTTTCCATTTCCTGCTGGAACATTGTCCTGCTTGGCTGTCTTTGTTTTACCACAATAATGGGTTTTTCTAGAAAAGAAGAGAGACTGGGAGGGGGCTGCAGGCTGACAACCAAATCTAAAGGGGGTCTTTAATCTGGGATCCAAATGCACAATCAGGGATGGGCAATTGCACCCAAAGCCTGGAGTCAGACAGGACAGCAACACTGAAACACTCTGGGAAACTGGAAACACACTGGAAAACACTGGGACCTAAAGCCTGGAAAGCTGACCCTGCAGGGGTCATGGTGGAATCTGCTCTTCCACACCCTGTTTCCACATAACATTTGTTGTTTTTATTGTTTCTGGTGACCCACAGTGGGAAGGGTGTAACACCTGCAGGCTTTGAAGGATTCCCACATATTGTACCAGGCAAAACTGAGCAGAAGATGTTTGATCCATCTGGGAGGCAGATGCTGCTCTAAAGATACACATCCACTGTCTTCAGGGAATGCTTTTGAGTTGAACAGCTCTTTAAACAGAATCATTGCAGACATTAAAAGAATCCAATTAGATTTTTGGGGTGAGTGCTGCTCCCCACAGACACCATTTGTGTTTGTATCCCCAGCACAGCAAACTCTCTGCACACACACACATTTCCCACTGGCCATGCCTTGACTGTGCCCTTTTCCCTCACCCCAGCCAAGTAAATATTAGTGTCTGCTGTGCCCCAGTGCCACCCAAACCATATCCTGACCTGCTTGTTTACTGAGCAAGGTTTTCTGTGCTGTTTTATAACTCTAGACAGTTTCAGAATAAGCTACTAAGCTTTTTTATTTTTCCCCCATAGAAAAATGCACAAGGTAGGAAAATCAATCTCTCTTTAAAAAATACACCTTTTGAAAGACTAAAAGTGGGACTTGATCAGTATATGTAAGGAAAATTAGGCCCAAGGCTTAGGATTCATAACTTCAAACCTCATTTTGATTTCATGTTTGCCTTTGCTAAAGAGCAGAGGCAACAGCATTTTAAGCATTTTTAACAAAATGTAAATAAATTTAATTTTTTAAAATTGACTCTTGATAAGAATGGAAGAATCCTGGGCAACTGATACATGTGCAGTGACAAACAGATTTTAGAATTTTAAGGTTTGCAGAGGGGAAAAAAACCCCAATTTGTAGAGGCAATTTTATTTTATTTATAGAATTCTAAGTACTCAGGCTTTAGCCCTTGGTGGATTCTGTTCTGTCTCAAACCTTGTGAGTCAGGCTAGGCAGAACTTCATCTTTCTCCTTCCCACTGGTGCAGAGAAATGAAATACATCAGAGTTTTAGGCACCTCATATTGTGCTTTGCAGTAAATCACAGAAGGCTTTAGACCTGGGATTGTTTCCTCAAACAGTTGTTGCCTTCTTAAGCCTGAGTGGTCGTTTGTCTTCTTTTCAGGTATTCATTTAGTTGATTTTCACAAAACTTGTGAAACTTCAGACCAGGGCTGAGAATTTTGAAAAGGTTAACATTTTGAAAATAAGCTTAACATGGATTTTTTTTTTTAAATTTTATTTGTCCACTTAACAATCTAGGGCTAAGATTATTACTTCTGAATATTTTCCCTTCTCCTCCCAGACTGACATAATTGACCACAGTTTTGCACTGGAGTGGATGCAGGACTTTGAGACTTTTCAGGATGCCCTGAATCAAGAGACCTCCTATGTCAGCAACCTGACTCGTTCTATGAGTTTAGTGTTGGATGAATTTTACAGTTCACTGAAGGTGAGAATCTTCTTTTTGTTTGTTATCTCTCATAAAAGCCTGGAGAAGAGAAAGTTTGAGAATGATGTTTTTGATGTAGGGTGGGAGTGGAGTGTAAGGAAGGCAAAAGGCAAACTCTGCTCTCTGGTGCTCAGGGAAAGGAAAAGAGGCAAGACACAAAGTGAAATACAAGAAACTGTGTTTAAACAGAATAAGAAAAAAAAAAAAACCCACCAAACTTAATTTTTATTGATTGAACACTGGAACAGATGCTCCAGAGAAATTGTGAAGTCTCCATCCTTGGAGAGAGACAAAGTCTGTGAGCAACCTGCTCTATTCAATTCTGCTTTTGGAGCAGAGAATTTGGGCTCTACAGAGCTCTCATCCAATCCTGCCCATTCTGTCCTCCTGTAAGGGGTCTCTGCCCTGCCCTGCCCTTCTGAACTGCAATCTCTTGATGAGCCATGGTGAGGATTTGTGAATTTGAGCACAGTCACTTCAGTAACTTGGCACTTAAATGGCAGCCCTGATAATTCATTACTGAACTGTGATTAATCATGAGAAGAAAGCTAAAATAGGCTGGTAAGAGGCAGCAATCTTTGTTGTAGCATTTCCTGTCTGAGATAATTCCCCTTGTTCAGAGAGTGTCTAGTACAGCTGTGCAGTTTAGTACACAGGAAGAATGGAAAGAATCTCAAACCCAAACAAAACCCCTCTCCTCCTCACCCCCCATATTTGCTTGGACAGGAACAAGTTGGGGTTTTTTTCCTCACTTAACCAGGTTTTGAGAGGACAAAATAATCCAGTTCTTCAGGAAACTCTGTGCATTGGAGGCTGTTCCTGTTCCCATAGTCTGTGCTAAAGGTTTCTGTGTTTGTCATCAGCTTTTACTAAAGAAGAAGCAAGCCTTCTTGGCTTTATGGGTATTAAAAGAAAGACAACAAAAATAAGTGATTCCATTCAGATAGATAATGATAATGTAGCCAGAACAAAAATATTATGTTCTGTGTGGAACAATGCACAGAATTTCAGAGGGATTGTAGTGGTGCCATATACAGAATTAAAGTACTTCTGTTCCTTATTTGTTAATTAGTTCATATTTCTCTGCTGAACTGGAGAGCAGGTGATGTGGTGATTATAGCATAGACTGCAGCTTGTGCTTAAATTCAGGGAAAGTATAAATATTAACATATGTCAGCATAGATTAATATTTAAAATCCTTTGGAGAGCTGTCTCATGTTTGCTGTATTAATGATCAAGTGCAAGGCTGTATTGCAGAAAGTTCCTTTTGAAAGTGAGTAGGTGAAACTCTCTTGCTTTCCAAAAAAAGGAAGAATTTTTGTTAGAAGATG
The DNA here is from genome assembly GCA_013400435.1 of Pycnonotus jocosus. Taxonomy (NCBI): domain Eukaryota; kingdom Metazoa; phylum Chordata; class Aves; order Passeriformes; family Pycnonotidae; genus Pycnonotus; species Pycnonotus jocosus. The sequence goes on along the minus strand of VWYP01008957.1, from coordinate 8,481 downwards.
ATCGATTCTGAGTGGTGATAGTCCTAATGAAATGTATTTTCACGGAATTGATTTAGGCAGAACAAATGGCCAGAAGAGTCATGATAGACAAATTCAAATTAGAAAGGAGATGTGCATGTTGAATGTATTGCCACAACAGCTGATTAAATTCTCCACCTCTTGCTGTTCTGGGGTTGGACTGTGGACTTTTTAAAAAGTGATGTGGCTGAATACAGAGTGTTAGACCTAATTTCAGAGCCAGAAGGTCAGCTGTGTATTCTGCTGTCTAATTCAATACACTGATACATACTAACCACTCACAACCCTGGCTGCAGATTGGATTATTGACACTGAACAAGTCAGCAACAGAAACACCTGGCTTTTCCTTGAAATGCCCAACTTGTTAAAAAAAAACCACAACCCCCTTCCCCAAAGAAACACCCCCCAAAATACTGCAGCAAATCACCAAATAGAAAACCAGCAACAACAAAAAAACCCAGTGGTAACAAACATGATCAGCAACTGGAGGAAGAGTTTGAAAGCAGGATGGAGAGAAGCAGAAGTGTTACTGCACATTCCTGTGTCACTGTGCTCATCAAATGGCTGTGGTTAAGTGTAGACCAGTAATTATTTGTTAGTTTGGGGGTTTTTTTATGGAAACTGGTTGGGTTACTCTGCATTTCTGGTGTGTGGTTTCTTTTGCAGGTGGTTGGTGTTTCTGCAGTGCTCGGCACAGGACTGGATGAGTTTTTTGTCCAGCTTTCTAAAGCTGTAGAGGAGTATGAGAGGTAAGGGGATAGTTAACCTGGTGAACACTTCCTGAAGGTGTTGATTTGTGACTCCTTTGATTTGAAAAACTCTACCCTTTAGCCAAGGTAGTTTAGGGTTTCTGATAAACTTCAAGCAGCAGTGGCAGTGTAAAGGAACTATTTGGAGTGAATTTTTGTGTTCACTGTTCAGGGAAAAAGCAAAAGCTGTCTGTGCCATCAAATATGTGAAGTAATATTTTTTCTCTCATTCCATACAATGATCAAGGTTTGAACTCTAGCTGTTTCAATGAAGTATGTTCACTTATTTTGCATCCATGGGTTTCAGAATCCAAATCTGGGTAAAATGCACTGTTAGTCCTTCTGAAATGTCTCTCAAACATGAAAGCCAAGAGAAAACTTTTTTTGGGGCATAGAAAGAAGCCTGTGAGATGATCCTTACTTGATATAACTCCTGTGTTGATTCAGTCTGAGTGCACTCTGTCTTTTCAGAGAGTATCGTCCAGAGCAGGAGCGCCTGAGGAAAACGCTGGTAAGTGTTGATTTAACAGCTGTTGTACACCTGGACACTGTATTTGAGAGCACTTTTATGCACAAAATTGCCTCTAATGTTGAGAGGATCTAACATTTCATTTATTGGTCATGCTCAGTGTGGGAAAACTCCTGTCCTGAAGAAGTTTGCTATCTGCCTTTTTTCCTTAGATGTGGTGGAGCATATCTTCACAAGAATAAAGATGTTTTATAAAACTCATATTTTTTGCTGCTTTAGTGCTACTCTTTGAGCTAATTGTGAGAAAATGATTGGGAAATAGTTTTGTATCTTCCATTCAGAAGGACAGAGAGATCTTGAAAATAAATTCTCGAGTGATGAGTTGAGGCTTTCCTTGTATCTCCCTGTACCAGTGCAGTGTACTGGTTTGACTTAGACAGAAACAGAGACTGGTTTGCAGTGCCAAAATGAGTAACTGCTCACCTTGAGTCCTGGCTGTCCAAAGGACAGTTCTCTGCAGGCATGGCTGCACTGAGTTTGGCTTCCTGATGCTTCTGAAAATGTTCTGGAAGTCTCCCATGCTGGAGGTTGCTGTCCACGTTTGGCCAAAAGTTCTGTGTAACCTTAGCTGTGATGTGAGATCTGCCTGGTGGCTTGCACTGTGGCTGGGGCACAGCCTGCTGGGTTTGGGTGAGGTTACTTTCCTGCTGATGTTCTAAATGTTCTCAGAATCCACGTGTAACTCTATCTACAGGAGGAAGCTCAAGAGAAACAAAAGAAAGAGCAGCTGGAGCACTTGTGGAAGGACATGGGCAGTGTGTGTGTGCAGGGCAGCACGCTGGCAGGTACCTCAGCAGAAAGATTGGGTTCACTGGAGGAGTTTCCTGGAGAGTTTGCAGTGAGAGGTGCTTCTCTGCTCCCACAGCAAAAGTGGGAAAGCATCTCCCTGTTAGAGGAGTGGGGCTTTAGTTCCTCTGGGATTGGCCACCCTGAGCTCCTCCTGTGCCAGTCACAGGCGTGGAAGAAATGCTGCTGGGTACTAAAGCAGCAGACACACTGAAAATAATGAAACACTTTAGAAAGGTGGAACAGATTAGAACATGGGAAAGCTGTGCTGGTGGCTGCACTGTTCCTTACCTGAGGTGTGTGCTGATGAAGTCTGTCCTGTGTCCTTGGGATCCACAAGCAGTTTTCTGTCCTTTCAGAGCAGCTGTTAATTGCAGATAAAAGTTGTCATTGTTAACAATACCTCACCTTTAGCAAGCTGGTTTGTGCACAACCATTTCTTTTCCCTTCAAGGACCTGATGATGTTTCTGCAATGGGTCCCTCTGAGCTAATCCTAACACGAGGGACTCTGGATGAAGAGGAGGAGGAGAGGGAGAGTGATACAGATGACATTGACCATGAAGGTAAAGGGAATGAGGGCTGCAAGCTGCACATTCAGTCAGGAAATCCCCTCTGTATTTCATTACCTGGATGGGCTGTAAAGAGCCTAGAAAACAAGCAAACATTCAGTCACCTGAACACTTGTGGTACCACACCAAAGCCCAGCTGCAAGCTTTGGTCCAGGGCTATCACTCTCCAACCTTTGTGAGAGTTCAATTGTAAATTTTCTTCTTAAGTAATTAATAGATGTGTAACACACAGTGACCTCAGATTGATGCACAGCTGTTTTTATCATCTTTTTGACCTTACAGTTTCTGCCCCTGGCTCTCTTTGCTTTTGCTTCTGCTTTTAACAGTTTTTAAAGGGTGATTTTTCTCTTCCATAGCTCACAGACTTCATCTTCATCCTTTTCTTGTTCCGCTGATGTTTAGGATCACTTATTTCCTTTGCCCTGTAATGCAGTTGGAGATCCAAGAGGTGTTCTATGTTGTTCTGACTGTCCTGACTCTAGTTTTTGTCAGTCACAGAAGCAGGATAGTGCTGAACTGTTGTCTCTTCCCCCAGTGACTGAGGAGAGTCATGAAGAACCAGCCTTCAGAAACTTCATGCAAGACATGCAGAGGAAATGCCAGAGAAAAAGCAACCCAAGTGAATGAGACCTTCACAGACAGGAGATCTGGAAGGAGCAGCACAAAGAATCTTGCATGGAACCATGCGTGAAGACTTTTATTTGTGAGCTGCTTCCCCTGACAGATTTTTATTTCTGTTCCTGCAGTAATGGTTGGTGATGTGAGTTAAAGATCTTGTAGCCAGCTGACTGCACTGTTTCACCATCTGCCATCTTCCTGAAGCTGAAGGAATCAGGCAGCAGTTTCTTATCCTCCAGATTCTTCAGATGTGTCTGTTGAGAGCTTGTATTTGGAGCTCTGACAGCACCTCCAGCACTGACTGGTGCCCACAAACACGTTCCATTCCCGTGTGCAGCCTGCTGCAGCCAGGGCACCAGTGGAGCTGTGTTGAACTTTATCAATCTGCTTGCTGTTTGATGCTTTGGTTTTCATTAAATATGCTTTATGTACCAATGGCTGTGTGATAACAGGAGGAGGTTTCATTTTACACACAGTTCTAGAGTGAGACCTTTTCTTCCCTGTGTTTGCAGCCCATCTGGATGGATGCACAGCAAATGCATTTTAATTTCATCATACAGACACGGCACAGATGCCTCCCAGGAAAATCCTGAGCCAAGAAAGTTCCCAGGAGGGAAAGTAATAAAAAGACTCTAGCTTGATTTGGCTGAGAAGAGCACAAGCTGCACAGATCCCCAGGTTACCCAAAGCAAAGGCATTTCCATGGATTTGTGCCTCACCTGGAATACAGAAAAGTGATTGGAGGCTGGTTAATACTCATTTTCCTGGTGGGCACCACAGGCACAGGTGTTCATTGCAGTTTAGCAGTCTGGAGCCTGGAATCTTTGGGATTTTTCCCTCCACACAACGTGGTGGCCTCACTGGATTGGTCTCCCAGTGGAAATCTGGCACAGGGTCTGCTTGCACCCATCCCAATTCCATCCCAATTCTGCTTTAATTTACAAATCACTGCTTCTCTTAGTGGATAAACCCTTCAGCTGTGCTTCAGATTGACCCAGCTCTGACCTGTGGCCACCAAGATGGTACAGCACCATGGCCATGGTGGAATTGTGGAAAACACAAAAGTGTTCAGTGCTGTGGGAATGTTCCTCAGGAGCCACGGTGACCTGACCTGTGAGCACAGCCCAGGGATCTCTTCCCAGCCCCTGTGGCTGTGCTGAGTTTGTGTCCTGACAGTTCCCAGGCTGTGTCCTGACAGTTCCTGTGTGTCCTGACAGTTCCCAGGCTGTGTCCTGACAGTTCCTGTGTGTCCTGACAGTTCCCAAGCTGACTGTGTGTCCTGACAGTTCCTGTGTGTCCTGACAGTTCCTGTGTGTCCTGACAGTTCCCAGGCTGTGTCCTGACAGTTCCTGTGTGTCCTGACAGTTCCCAGGCTGTGTCCTGACAGTTCCTGTGTGTCCTGGCAGTTCCCAGGCTGTGTGTCCTGACAGTTCCCAGGCTGTGTGTCCTGACAGTTCCTGTGTGTCCTGACAGTTCCCAGGCTGTGTGTCCTGACAGTTCCTGTGTGTCCTGACAGTTCCTGTGTGTCCTGACAGTTCCTGTGTGTCCTGACAGTTCCCAGGCTGACACACAGCAGCTTCCCCTCCCTGCTGCCTTGGCAAGGATCCCTGAGGTGCCACAGAGAAAGGAGCTCATGGACACAGGGGCTTGGGATTCAGGGGGAAAGGAAGGAGTTTGGAGTCTGTAGCACCTCACACTCCATCAGCATTGATGGCTTCAGCCTTGGGAAGACACCAACAATCAGATTTTACAGATCCTGGTCTCACCTCGGCCTTGCTGCAGGTACAGCTGACAGGGAGAGGGAAGGAAACAGGTCTGGATGGACACTCTGCTTCCAGAAAACCATCATAACCCTTAAAGCATTAACTGGAGCTGTAAGAACTTCCCAAAATGTTCATTTCCCTGCAGGCTGAGGGCTCAGAGTGGCACTGAGCTGAAGGACAGGCTGGACCTGCCATGAGCAGGCTGTGTAAATGTAAGAAGTAAGAGCTACTCAGACAATTCCACAAAACATTCCCAAATCAGGCTCCTGGGATGTTATTATTAATTATTTAGGGCAAGCAGGAATAAATAATGGGATCTTACTATAATTATTTTTTTTAATCAAGCTGCAGGAAAGAGTGTGAAGTGCAAAGCCCTGAGCAGAGCATGAGGAAAGGTTGGGCTAAGGATGGATTTAAACTGAGCTGGGTGTTCCTGCAGGAAGAGACATTTATCATCCAGACTGCCAAAGGAAAACCTGTAAACCCTACCTCTGCATTGTGTTCAGTGTGCTTTTACTTCATACTTGTCATCACAAAAAGCAAGGAAATAATAAATGTCACTGTTTCTCACTTGCTGTGTGAAGGCTTTTTAAAGGCTGGTGGATTTATGTTCTCTTTTTCCACTCCAAGCTTGGCTCTTTCCCTCCATTTTTTGATGTCTGCTGCACTGGGTGTCCCAGGGAGGGCTGGGTTCCTCAACAGGGGTTTAGGAGTTGGTGCTAATTCTGCTTTTTCTGAAGGTCTGTGATAGTGTGGTACCAAAATGGGTATTTTCTCCCCTGAAAATCTTTCCCTCTGTGACCACCAATGCATGTGTTTTAATCATGTAGCCTGATGTACTGAGCGTTTTACTTTCCAAGCCAACACCTGTAGTAGATTTCTGCTTGGTTTGTGTCTGTGAGAGGTGGGATTTGTGCTGGAGAGGTGCTGTTGGGAAGGAAGGATGGACTAAACCTGCTCAGGGATGTGCAGTGAAGGGCTGAGTTGCAGGGGAGGGGAATATTTATAAACTGTCTCCATAATTCCCTGTAATTCTGGGTGTTTGGATTTACTCCAGGCTTGTCATCTAAATCATAAACAAACCAACCCAGTTCCTGAACTCTCAATGAGTGTTTAAAACACTTCCACAGAAAGATGAGCTAGCAACAATTCAGGACAGGGGAATATTTATGCACTGTCTCCATAATTCCCTGTAATTCTGGGTGTTTGGATTTACTCCAGGCTTGTCAGCTAAATCATAAACAAACCAAGCCAGCTCCTGAACTCTCAATGAGTGTTTGAAACACTTCCACAGAAAGACGAGCTAGGAACTATTCCAAAGGAAAAATTGCAAATGAAGGGTGACGATTGCTGGGGAGTTTCCTTAGGAATGATGAGCCTCAGGCATGTGGAATTTTGGAGGTACAATCCCAATTTCAGCAGAAGAGGGGTCCTTATCCACAGCAAGGATAAGCCACCCTTATTATAATTCTGACAATCCACAGACACAAGCTCTGTGCCTCGAATCACAGCTGAGCCCTTCTTAAAAACTTCCCCTTGTCTGTTCCCAATCCTCTTCAAAAACTTCCACATCCCAGCTCCCGAAACCAATCAGCTCTTCCAACAAAGCCCTATTTTACCACGATATTTGACCATTTCACTCAGCAGCTGCTGCACTTAGAACTTTTTTAGACAAGAGGTGGCAGTGTTGCCTCAGAAATACACCACAGCTCCGAAACACAACTCCGAGTCGCTCACGCACAAACCAACCTCCCTTCCACAGAGATTAGCATCACAATGTCACGAACAGTATAGAATAATTCGTGCAGAAAAATGAAAAACTACAGCATTCTTGCAACCGAAGGCCGGTGACAGCGAAAAACCAATTTGCCTAAGGTAGTAAAAAAGAGAAGGGTTCAAATTAGCAAGATAAAGCTGTCTCCGAAGATGTTTATTCCAAAGGATCTTCTCAAAATCACAGCAATATGCATTTGATATGCAAAACCCGTGTGCATTCGATACGCAGAAGATAATATTCCTCACTCCAGGATGTTTATACCCCAGCAGAATTCCAGAAACAAGATAATGCAAGATAGAGATGCAATCCCAATTCCAGGAGACCAGATGGGCAACAAGAAAGAAGAACTCCATGAATACGCTAAAAGATAACAACTCCTGCACCCTGCAAAGCCCAGAAAAAGTATAAGAAGGAACCCCAAGAAAGCAGATTTTGTGAACCACCGGGTTTTGGATTCGAGAGTGGTTCACCCAGTGCTGATTGCCCGGCTCGGCACTGTTTTGGCTTATGGCTTTTGCAATTTTATTTTGATTATGAAATAAATTCTTCTTAATTATTAAATTGCCTGATTCATTTATAACAGGGTATAAATATCTTGGTGACGGATATTATCTTATACATATAGAATGAACATGATTTTTGCATATCAAATGCGTGTTGGTGTGATTTTTGCCAGACAAGAAGATCCTCTGGAATAAACATCTTTGGAGACAGCTTTATCTCTCTCTTTNTTGCCAGACGAGAAGATCCTCTGGAATAAACATCTTTGGAGACAGCTTTATCTTCGGTATCTCTCTCTTTCTTCTTTTAGTACCTGCTGCAAGTTGCTTTTTCGTTGTCGCTGGCTTTTGGTTACAAGAATGTTGTATTTTTTAATTTTTCTGTACGAATTATATTGCAATATGTACATAACAATGTGGTTCTTCTTTCTTGTTGCCCATCTGATCTCCCAGAATTGGGATTGCAGATCCATCCTGCATCATCTTGTTTCTGGAATTCTGTTGGGGTATGTTATGTACATATTGCAATATAATTTGTGCAGAAAAATTAAAAAATACAACATTCTTGTAACCAAAAGTCAGCGACAACGAAAAAGCAACTTGCAGCAGGTACTAAAAGAAGAAAGAGAGAGATACCGAAGATAAAGCTGTCTCCAAAGATGTTTATTCCAGAGGATCTTCTCGTCTGGCAAAAATCACAGCAATACGCATTTGGTATGCAAAAACCAGTTGCTCCCAGTATGATCCCAGCTGTCCCCAGCATGGTCCCATTTCCTCCCAGTGTAATCCCAGTTGCATAGGTCCAGCCACTCCCAGTATGATCCTATTCTGATGCCATCATGATCCCAGTTGCCCCCAGTATAGTCTCAGTTGCTCCCAGTTCCTCCAGCACAGTCATTCCAAGTGTGAACCCAGCATGAGTCCACGATGATCCCAGTCTCCCCCAGCATGGTCCCAGTCGATCCCAGCTGCCCCCAGTGCAGACCCAGTCACTCCCAGTCACCCCCAGTATAGTCATAGACACTCCCAGTACATCCCAGTTACCCTCAGCATACTCATTGTCACTCCCAGTGACACCCAGGGGCCCCAGTAAGGTTCCAGTTTCCACCAGGATGATCCCAGTCACACTCAGTCAATCCCAGTCGCTCTCTCTGTTCCCCAGTTCTGGTCC
>VWYP01008956.1:2343-28708 GCA_013400435.1 Pycnonotus jocosus | reverse complement strand
AAAAAAAAAAATTTAAAAAGTCCACTTTATTTAATGAGCTCAGTTTTCTAAACCACTGAAGGATTCAAAAGACCTTTACTATGCATCTCTCTCCAGTCTTTTGTGGAAGGCTTGACACAGAAAACAGGTAATTGCAACAAAAGCAACATTTAATCATCCTCAATTTTTTTCCAGGTCTCACTAGAATGAACACCAGAAAGTGCTGGGCTTAAGCCCCAAATCAGGGGGGCATTTCATAGCTGACTGTGTAGTGTGTTTTGTGTGAGATTTTTGGGGTGTTTTTATTAAGCAAACAATATTTTTCTCAGTCCAAAGCGACACATTTTTTTATACTTACTGAACCAAGATATTGCACACAAAGGCTTTAATGAGGAGAGTTCTCCAAAAGAACAGCAAATCTGTGTTTTGCTTTTCATCACAGCCTCCTTAGCTCTTTACTAGACTGATCATATTATACTCTCATGACTCTTACCATGTTGCTGTCATATCTAATGTTGTACATATGTCCCTAAAAACCTAACTTTTGTGCAAAACTAGATATGCAAAATGTGAACACTTACTACTTACCTTTCAGCATTAGAAAGACCTGCTTTTCATATGGGCTTTAGCATTATTGTCAATTTTCTTTTCTCAACTATCTTTCATCCTAAGTCTTCAAGAGTAACTTTATTTTCCTTCCTGTAAACCTGACAGCTAACTTTTAAAATGAGTATCTGGTTTTGGGGTGCAAAGCATTTCATGTGAGCTTTCAGGAGAATACCTCAGGATTCTAAGAGAATTGCTAAGCAGGGTGGGAAAAGTTTGTCCACGTAAGACACAAATTCATGCAAGGGAAAACTTAAAGAGTAAGTTCCTGGCACAAGAGGCATCAAGTATTTCACAATTAATAAATTGCAAAAATGTCTCACCTGAAGAGGGTTTGAACATTCACAATAGTCTTGGCATCTGCCATGTAGTCTTCCTCAGCACTCATGGTGCTCTCTTTGTCCACCACCACCATATTAGCTGCAAAGGTGACCCCACACCTTAATAAGTCATCTAGGCTTTTGTGAAGAGAAAGAGGGAGAAAGAAACGAGCAACTTAAATATGGAACACCTGGAAGATTAGCCATGGTTGGCATCTGCAGATCAACTACACAACAACTTCTAATAATCTAGGGTAGTATCTCAATTCATTGGTAGAACAGAATATAGAATCTACTTCAGTAGGTGTTACAGTCCCTCTCTTTTATTAATGATAAATTTATTTCATTTTATTTTTTTCATAAGCCTGTAACAGTTACTTGGGAAGACCTTGGCCTTATCCACTGCAACAAGTTGCTCTATTGCAGTTACTTCTGACAATAGAAAAACTCAAATAAATGTGCCAGGCTGCTCTTTCCCACAGTTTTATTTTGGTTTCAAAATGTTAATAAAAGAGCTGGAGTGTTCTCAGGATGCTTTTAGGAGCAGTTGCAGAGCAGCAGAACTTTGTGCACAGCTGGACAAAGTTTGTGTGAAGCCCAACCACAGAAAACACTCACAGACAGCTGAGTTACAATTCTCATCATGCCTTGCAGCTTTGTCTCCAAAATGAAGCATGTTTCAGCTGTTTTAACAAAAACATTTTCCACAGATCCTGAGCACTTTTAGGCAAGTGTGGTGGGTTTTTTTAACAACTTATTTTGGAAGAATATATACCATTGTTTTTGAAACTGTGCAATATCACTGATGGTTGACTACAATAAAAACCCTGCTTTTATGTGATCTATGAACAACTGCAGTGCACAAGTAGAAGTCCATACGTTTTTTTCTGAGTCACTTGTATTTCTGCTTTTTCAGACTTTCAGTTGATCCCTGAAAATAGCAGCATATTCTGAAATTCCCAGATTTTCTGCATTTCAATGTTCCATAAGCTGAGCAGCTATTCTTATTTTAGCAGTTACATTCGGCTGGCTTGTGGAGAATTTGAAAAATGCTAATGTGGAAGTATGATAATTCTAGTTCTCAGGTACCTCGAGCTAAAGTTTCTCAAATTGACTAAATTTCTACACAACTGTGAAATCTCTTCAGTTACAGATCTCAAATCCTACCCAAGGACTGGGGGACAGGTACCTACAACTTGACATATTTTGATAAAGTGCATCTCTGCTATGAATTTTGGTAAAGCTGTTTTGCTGCGAGCCATCTACTTCTAACAAAAAACCAGAATGGTAAATAAAAGTAATTCCCTTGGTGGTTTTCTCTCTGAGATGATGATATTTCATTGATGGTGAACAAATGATAAATATTTTAGATACTTATAGATAGTACGTAGTACTTTGAGAATGTATTTTATACTCCTTAAATAAGAAAGGGAAATTTGCATATTTTACAATGTATTTCTTATCTACAGATGATCAGAAATTGTTGTACATGATTTAAAAACATGGTGAGGAAAACACAGGGAATATGTATGAGCTATATTTTTAAAAGTATTCTTATTGATGATAACAGATGTCAAAAAATCCCTCTACAAACTCTAGTTGCTTATTGCACCAGGAATTAAAGTGATTTTAGTGTCAGAAAAGATGCAGAAGTTCATGCTGATATTACTGTGACCTTCTGAATTCTGAATAATCACTTATTCCCAAGACTACATGCTTCATTTATTTAAAAATGCATTTCACTCTGAAAGAACAACAAAACACCATTAGGGAGGGATTTGGCGATTTCCGTTTTGGAGTAAACTCAGTAAATTTAAACAAAGTTTAATTTTCTACATTAGTAAAACAGGTTAACATCTGAGCTATTAATTACTTTGAATACTGTGAGTATTCCTTCATATGTATACATTTTGATGCCATTTGGGTTTGGGGTTTTCCCCTTTATCTGTGTTCTTCACACACGTATTTGTGGCTCTGTAGCCTATTGTGTTAGTAATTAGTTTTCCCAGTAATTTTCCATGGCCTTTCCCTAGGCAGANAACATCTGAGCTATTAATTACTTTGAATACTGTGAGTATTCCTTCATATGTATACATTTTGATGCCATTTGGGTTTGGGGTTTTCCCCTTTATCTGTGTTCTTCACACACGTATTTGTGGCTCTGTAGCCTATTGTGTTAGTAATTAGTTTTCCCAGTAATTTTCCATGGCCTTTCCCTAGGCAGAAAGACAAAACAAATTCCAGAGCTCCAAGGCCCAGGAGCTGTCTCGGTTCTTCCTGGGAACCAAGGCTGAGAACATCTCTTGGAGATCCATTCTCATGGACAAAGTACAGCCAGTGCCAAGAGGGGAACTCCAGAGAAGGGGCTTGACCTGGGCAGAAATTGCATCACCACTTTTCCTCCTAATTGGTGCTTTTAATCAATTATGCTAATTTCCTAAAGCCTATACAGTTGTATTCACCCCTGGAGGACTGGGCTTTTGTGGACATCTTTCCACAACTGCCTCTGCAGGCCTTCAAATAAAGATCTCCTTTTATATTACCTCCTTACTAAAATGATCTCAGCTTCCATTTCCAGGTTGAGAAAAAGGCAAAAAATTCATTATTCTGCCATTATGAGTTCTTTTTATAACTATTATGTAATTAAGAGTTAAGAAAGTAGAAGATATTAATAACCTACAACCCTTTCTTGCTTTATAGGAAAAAATGTAAAGCACACAATATTTCTGTGGGCTCTTAATAAACCTTGCCAGGATTCTGTATCATCAAGATAAATCTGTAACTGTATCACTATTAGAAGTAGGAAATAAGGTTTTTGATTTCTACAGGGGGAATTAATACTGTGGGCTTGTAGCCCCAGTTCAGTATTCACTATGTAGTGAAGCAAACAGTCTTTTTTAAATTTACAATCTCCACAGAGGAGTTTACTAAAATATTCATGAGTCCTTGCTCTTCTCTTGTTTCTGCCTGATTTTCACCTTGAAGTTCTGTTGCTAAACCTATATCCATAAACACATATTAGCAGAGGTGAAGACAGAAATGTAGGAGTAAGTGACAATTTAAGTAGTGGAAAATGAAGACTTTTGGACACATTTAAGACTGTTTACATTCTGTAGCTATCTTTACAAAACCTGAGTCAATGAATTCCAACAAATTATAACTCAGTACAGACTGACACTAGAATCAGAGCTATAATCTGTTTATTTGTAGAAACATATGAACTCACCTAAATAAGGGTTCATCTTACGTTTTGGAAGCTATTAACTTGTGCTCCCTGTCATCCTTTTCCCTAATGAGCTTCTTTACAAATCAGAAATTTGAAATCCCAGATTACAGCACACAGACACGGACTATGCATGCACAAAGCTCATCTCCAGCTACAACACACACACACAAAAACATGCAATGACGATACACACAACAAACCACCGAGACTACAAAGGTAAGTTTCTAACAGTTATTTCACCTACTTGTCGATAGAGCCCACCATGTAGTAAACCATTGGAAACCAACAGATTGCATCCAGAAAATGCATATCTGGCCTAAGCAGCAGATGGAATTACAAAATGAAACACAGTATCACAACAGCAGCATCTCTTCGAAAATATTTCAATCAACTGGTAGATGGGGATTGTTTTAAAAAAAAACAAACAACTTTCTTAAACTTTGGCATTATAATGTCAGTTTAAGCAGGAACCAGGTGTTCAGAAAGCTGTGAAGTAACAGTTTGCTGTGATCATAAAGAATGATCAGAATTAACATGCTTCTATTAATAAATGCACCTCTAAAATCAGAACTGTTATGGCACAGGACAATTCCAAATATAAGAACAAATGAGTGATGTCAAGGACACACTACCAAGTTATACTCCAATGCATGTCTCAGGAGGACTTAAAATAAGCATCAACAACTCTTAATTAAAATGCAAAGTGGAAATCAAATCGTCATTTGGGTTTTGTGACACCTACTGCTTTCAAGCCTACTCCCTTTCAGAGGAGTCACTGCCAACGCTGCATAGAGAGAGCCAACACTAAGGGAGTTGGTTAATTAGCAAGCAGAGCTTTTTCTTCACATTAATCAAACACAAGTGGGTTTAGCTATGAAGTGTCACAGCAGCACTGCAGTGTGTGAAGCTGGGCACTGTGCTGGCAAAAGGAGCTGGCACTAGAGGGCCCCCAGTGCCCACGGCTTTGCTCTCACCCTGCCACTGAACTGATTTAGCCTCATTTAGGCTTCTCAATCTGTGTCATTCACTGTATGCCATAGTACCTACATAAAAACCTGCTGGTTTGCTAACACAGGTGACTAAGGAGCTGCCTGAGGTTAAGCAGGACACTTCACAGCAGGTCTTTGTAGGAAAAAAAAAAAAATCACTTAAACTGCAACAAATCTACGCAAAGGGACGTGTCAGCCCTGGAATCACAACCTACAAGACATTTTTGCTTTCTTAGCTTGTTCTACTTTTCTGTGTACAGCTAACCTCCATTTCTGTGGCTTTCAAATTGTGATTTTAAGTAGCTGAGCTGTACCAAAGGGTTGCAAAAAAACCCCCAAAAACTAATTCATTATCAGATTATAAATGAACCAGTCTTGACATAGGCAAATTTGTCTGAAATATAAAAAGCAAAAAATGCAAAAAATTCCAGCAGTCACCAGAGAGATATAAAAGTAACAAGAGTACTGCAAATTTTAATTTTCATCCATGGCTTTAAAAAATTTTAGATAAAATATGTCTGTGGGTGTCCTTTTGGCTTAAAAATATACCTAACTGGTCCAGTAAGTGCATTGTGTTAAGTAGGTTAGTGCTGTCATGTAGCTGTGAAACTGTTACACAGCTTGCTTTTTACAGTGTTTATTAAGCTATTTAATTTTAGCAGTAACATTCACATTTTTGGGGGTAATTTTTAGAAAAACCTAGCTGAAACATTGGCCACGAAGAATAAGGACATTTAAGTTTACTATGGCTGTTAACAGTCAATAAAAGGTCAGTTTTGCATATGACAGTGAACATGCAGTATGATTTTTGTCACTAACTTTTCTCAAAGATAAGTGTGCCATAATACTTTTGATTTTCAGTTGGCCACATGAGAAGGGGTCATCTATTGAAGTAATGGTAAAATGAGTTTAAAACTTATGAGAAGGGGAGGGAAAAAAAGTCTCCTTACGGGTTATCCAGCAGTAATACAATGGGGTTTAGTTCTTTCTTTGGTCGGTAATAAGCTCTGAGTGGGACAATAAAGTTATATAAGCCATTTCCAGCAGTTTCTGCTGCAACTATAATCAATTTGTTTTTGAATCCATAGGCTTTGGCATCTTCATAGTAGTTATGCTGGCACCCCTAAAATCAAAGCAAGAAACAAGTTCAATGGATATGAATATTGTATCAGATGACCCAACAGAGACCTGGTTAGACATAAACACTTGCTGGTGAAAAGGAGGAGAAAATACAGTATTATAGCAAACACTGCACAAACTTCATCTCAAAGGAGAAATCAGAATTTAGCTCTGCCCAGATATAAGAGACAAATGAGAGTGCAGGGTCATCCAGCAGCAGAAACCCCCTTTACCTTATCTAGTCTTAGACAACAGAAGGGTACTTTTTCATGAAGAAGATGACAAAAGGTGGGAGAACTTCCAATATAAGGGGAGTATGGAGGATAGCCTTTGGCATACCTAAAATAGAAAAAAAAAAAAAAAATTCAGTATAGCAAATAACCAAAACCACAGCTGCCTATGCCATAAAACAAGTGTTTTATGGGATGTTTATACATATGTCCAAGTTTTAGAATCAAGTACAAAAACCAAACTGTTCATCAGGGGTCAGAAGAATGTATTTTGCAGCCAGTTCAGTAGAACTTAGTGAAAGCTACCACGCTTTTGGAGACTGAAGGAATTTTGCTTGGGTTTTTGAAAATAGTCTGTTGTGTCATAATGTGCTGTCATCAGGTTTTGAACTGGGAACTCCTAAGTTAAGAAAGGAAGGAAAGAAAACAGAAATAACTGTACTTCTGCTCTTCCTTCTCCATTTTTTTCAAACATTTACCAAGAATGAGTGAAGTCACTACCTTTTAACTCTAATAATGTACTTTCAAAATGGCTGAATGTACTTCTAAATAATAATAATAATGTACTTTCTAAATGGCAATTTCTCTTCCCAAAGAGGTGAAATTTCTGATTTGCCTTACTGATTTTTTACAAGAGGCCTTTTAAATCCTGGTGTTTCAGTTTAAGATGACTTGGCCTATTAATTTTTTCTCTGGAGCTCGATAATCTTCCCTGGGGCTTCTCATGCTTGCCACTGGTGGAGATGGGAAACTGCTGGTTGAGGCACTGGCTTAATTGTGTATTTCAGTTTTAACACCCCTCTCAGCAATCCCAATGAACATAATTGCTCATCTGCACAGCAGGGTTGAATCTTCTGGGTTTTTCTGTAATTCATCATTACTTTTAGTAACACACTAACAAGCATTTTGAATTAAGTATGATAATTCATCCCATACTGCTTTTTTGTCATTCTTGCATTTTGAAGTCACACACCCAGCCACAGCATCCAAAAGCCTGTTGGATGGTATGATTATCACTACATCTCATGACAGGAAGACTTAGCTGTTTACAAATTTGTTGAGTATTCACTTAATAATTACCAAAAGTTAAAAAAAAAGACCCTAAAATATGCTATGAATGCATTGCAATACATGACTACAGCTTTTATAACTGCAAAGAGAAAATCTCCAGGAAATAGAAGAGTTAATCTGTTGGGCTGTTTTATATTTCGAAGCAGGTTTATGGCATTCTGCTGGCATTTCCTCAATGGCAATAATTCCATAATTGGGCTTCACGAGTCTTGCTTCCTAGGAGCCCTCGGATTGATCTGCATTTCAAAAAAAGACTATGGATGCTTTCTATACAGTATTAACTTTTCACTCCATTTTACATTTAACGTACGTACTCCAAGCCTGCAGAGACTTCATCATCCGACGGGGTGGTTTCATCCTCTGACTGGTCACTGAGCAGGTCACAGGTGTGCAGGGAGGAGGAGTCTGCAACCTCCAGCACCGGGGCGATGCTGGGCCTCCTGCCCTCCTTGCTGCCCTCGGCAGGCAGCGCCAGCGTGGCCCCGCTGCGGCACCCCGTGTCCTGTAAATCGATGGCCACGGTCCCTAGGGCAGGGAGAACATCTCCTCAGGGCTTCTCACAACACTGCAACAGCTGCCTGCCTGCATGGCAAGGCACTGACAGCAGCGCTGTGCTGGTTGTGTTCATGCCATTCAAATAAAACAAACGTGGAAACTGTACTCAAGGAAAGGAACATTTCCTGGCAATTAGTCTACTCTTCTTGTTAACTACCTCTTTAAAATCATAGCTTATATAATCACTCCATATTTATATGCATCAGCAACCTGCATTTTACTTAGGGTGTTTTTTAAATTAAGAAGCTCATGAAAATATCTTACAAACAATCAGGTATGAATGACAAAGAAATGCTCATATGATTTACCCACTTGTCTCGCTTTGCATACACTCCATTGTTACTTTTTAACACCACAGTCTGAAGCAGTTTAATTCCTCATTGTCAAGAAAAAGAGAATCAAATTCCATTTGTTTGTTTGGGGGTTTTGGTTTGTCTGCTTATTTGCTTTTGTCTGGGTTTTTCTTTGGTTTGGTTTTCGTTGTTTTTCAGTGGGGTTTTTTTCTTAAATGGGAGGGTAAATGTTTGAAGTTTTTATATTAATTCTTTTTATTCATAATTATAGTTTATTAAAAGTTTAGGAAGATGCTTTAAAATATACTACTCATTAAATAAGAATATGTTGTGATGTAATTTTTTTTGTTTTACTTACCCATGCTGGCTATTATACTGTGTACTGGTAACCTAGAAGCTCCATGATAAGATAATTTTGATTCATGGTTTTTTCTATGCTTTTCTTGCTTCTTAAAAGCAGAATTCTCTTCTTTGGTGATATTTATATAAAAGCATATATCAGTAGAACTCATGATATATCGAGGACCTGGATTCAGCAAAATGTTTTTGTTATCTTCCTTTCTAACACCAATCAGACAGACTCCAAACCTTAATTAGAAAAGGAAAGGCATGGTTCATTTTGCATAGTCCTGCAAACACCAGAATTTCCATTGTCAAAAATGAACCTCAGGTACATTTTTATTCTTTGCACATTATGAACATTTGCAGCTTTCTGGATGACAAAGATGTTTGAAAAATGTGCTCTGCTAAACAGGCCACATCACACCAAGCAGATTTTAGGAGCTCATGAATTCCTAGGCAGTTCAGTGGTTTTTGTAATGCCCATAATATTCTCCTAATGTTGTTCTAGTTGATTTTTTCTGTCAGATGAATAGTCCTTCTTGGGAAAATATTGGTAGAAAAATGGATACATGATATGAAAAATTATTAATCATGTTAAATTGTTCCATTATTTGTAAGTAATGGGAACCATTTTCATAATTCATTTTTGTAATTCACGCTTTAAAATGTATTTGATTAGTGACAGAAAATAAGGGATTACAGCGAAAAACCCTCTTTCTCTTCTTGATTAAATATGAGAATAAACCCAGCATTAAGGGTTTGATAAATGCTTATTTTATCAAATATATACAAACATACATGATTTGTCTTTATTTTGCATGTTCATCTCACAGAGCAGCACTGGATAAGTGATGCATCATCTGGACCCAAAGTAGGTATGTTATCATCTAACAGAAAGAAGAGATTTATGTTTGAACAATCACCAGAATGTACCATGTGACACCTTCAAATTGAACATTTTCCATAATATGAACATGCCACAAAGGAAGCCAGACTTCCAGATGAGTCCTAAATAGAAAAAGCCCCACACCCTCCCACCCATTCATTTCTACATTGTTTTGGACTTGGAAAAGCATTGGTGTTCAAAAACCTCTGAAAGGTGCCTTTCTTTTCTGGTTGTCCAGCTTATCCTTTATATCTCTCATATCCTGTTCTCTTAGACTGAGATGGGCTATACAGAATGAACAAAGCTTTTACCTGACCAGCTCCAACTCACAGAAGAATACCCATATTATTAGTGGCCACATACTTAACCCAGGAACAGATTAATGTGCAGTCCTGTGCCTGTAGTGCTGAGCAACACTGCAGGCAGAACAACTCATTATTTATTTGAACTTCTGACGGTTGATAAGAAAAATAAACATACTTTTTATGTGCATGGAAAGAAGCATATGTGAAGCTCTTGCCCTCATACTCTGCAAAAAATGTACTTTCTTCCAGGTTAATGTGATACACTTCGTTACCAGAGCATCTGCCATACATTTTCTGCCATTGTTCTGATGATTGCTGACTCTCCCTGAAATAAAGAGAATAATTTAACACTTACTGCAAAATTCTTATTAATCAAAATGGTGTTTCATGTCAATAGAAACTATAAATGTCTACTGAAAAGGTCTAACAGGCTAATCTCAAAGAAGCATTTGAGATCAAATCTTGGTAATATTGTAAGTACAGAGATTATTTTAATGTATTAAAGAGCATTTTCTGCTAAGTAATAGACATATAAGAATATCAGGAGAGAAGTGGCTCAATCACTTTAAAATCACCCCCTAATAAGTAGATCCATGGCAATTTGGAGATGACAGGTAAAAGCAGCAGCATTCTCATTATATTCATAAAGACAGTTCCTGCACATGTTCTGTGGCAGACTCTCTGGTTCCTTTCTGAATATCATTAATAACAACTTATGTAGGAAAGAGTCATCTGTCTTGGTCATTTGATCTGTAAGAGGGATTTTTCTGCATTGGCTATCAGTGATCTTCACCCTCTGGGTATTTTTGGTTCTTGTGTCTTGTAGACTCTTACAAGTCCACAGCTTCTTTTCTCTAGTGCAAGAAAATAAATGGCAAAGCAGATCATCCTTTGCTCTATGCAGCTGCTGCCCTTAATGCAGACAGTTCAGTGGAAATGTTCCAAACCTCAGCAACCCCAGCATTTGTAGCCCTGCAGCTCCTGGGAACTTCTTGATGAAGTTTCACATGGAAACAAGGTTCTGCCTTGATTTTTCCTGGAGGTACCTGATGCATATATACAGACATGTGCAGACAGGTCATGAAAGTGCCAAGTGTGCTCTGTGTTTGGCACTTGGAGTGAAGATCTCAAGATACTGGACATGCTCCTTTTATGCCCACTTACACATTTTCAATACCTTAACACAATTTCTGCTTTTCTTCAATTTACCGTGTTTCTTCTCTCTCACCATGAAAACATTTGTTTCAAGATGAAAAGAAGTAAACCACTTTTGTTGCAACACTATAAACAATGTACTAGGTATAGAGCAGCAGAACTAGCAATGTCATTTCAGAACATTTTCCCTTATTTCACTTTTCCCCCTAAAATAAAATGGTCACCTGTTTAATGTCTGCTTGGTTCCAGTGAGTTGTCTGAAAGCTTCCCATGGGGCTGTACTGTAAAGATCACATTAACTTCAAGTCAGAAACGTGGTTTTCTTCCAGTATTTTGTATCAGCAAACAAACCCTAATAGACTTGGATTGCTAGTTTAGATAATCAGATAACAATTAAAGACAAATATTAAGATTACTGATTGAGATTGATAATGAGATTATAAATAAGATGCAAGGTAGAATTCTGGTGTCTCACAGACTAAAGTTTTGAATTCCATAAACAGCTGAGAAGACAAGAGGATTATTTACACCTCCTTAACAGGTATTTAAAACTTGAGTCCTAATAAGGTTTAATGCAGGTGTTAATAGCAACCATGATAATAAAAGGATAATTAAACAGGAACTAATGTAAAGGAAAGCAGTTCACTATTAACATTAGAAGTCTACTTAACAAATTATTTTCATTATGTAGATCTAATTTAGTATTTGGTTTGGTTTATAAATACATGAATATAATTTTTTTTATTTGTAGTTTAAATTTGCTTTCACCCAATCTTTTTACCTAGCCAAACCCAACTGCTCATCTGACTTCATCTTTCATATTCCTAAATAAAAGGTAATTTCATCTATTTTAACAACTAGCAGTTAATTTACCTCTTGTTCAACAATAGAAAATATCTAGAAAAGTAAAAAAAAAACCCCTCTGAACTATAAATTAGTCAAATCCAAAGGAGTTTTATGTCTGCAGTACATTGAAAAATGCCCTTATTTTGGACTCTCTCTGAGAATAAATGCTCTGAAGAGTGCTGACTCCAGTAGATAAATAATAACTAGACATTTTCACATTTTCAGTCTTTCTGTGTAAATACAGAAGTGCATTCTTACAGTAACATACACTGTACATTCTGACAGAAACACACATTAACTTTAATCCTTCTGGATTCAAAGTAATACTACAACTATTTGTGCAAAAACCTCTTTCTTTTGCTCCTATTATACAATGAGCGGAGTAGAAAACAGTTCCTTTTATTATACTGGTCACATCCATTAATTCTGATTGCAGAAGAAATCTTAAGCCCTTTTGATTTCTGTGCAGTTACTCTGCATCACAGTTGTGAATCTGAAAATGATCAATGTGACTGTGTTAAACAATGGAATGCTGAAGTTTGTAAATAAAGCAGAAAACATTTCCCTTTTGTGTGTTTGGTTTTGTGCTGATGGAAAATTCCTGACAGCTGTTAAGAACACTGCTCTAAATGTTAATAAAATGAAATAACTGGAAAATGAAATAAATAATGAAATAACTGGAAAAGGCTCTGGATCCTGTGCATGTCACAGAATGAAAGGTAGGCAAATAAAAAGTGTATAAGGAATGTATTTCACCACGGTGCTCAGCAGGTATCAAAACAGTGTTTTGTTGTCTTCCTGCTAGGAGATTCTAGTGCAGATAGTGCCATTAAAATCTTGACATTTGTTGTTCTCAATAGTAACAGTTGCAGGAAGAATTTCTGTTTTCCTCACTCTGAGCAAAGGGGAATACTAGATATGCCATGTAGAAGGTTAAATACCTCTGCTTATAAATATATAAATATTGGGTTCATGGTTACTTGAAAAAGAAGTTAACATGTTACAAGACTTCTGTCGTGTACATGCAGCTATTCCATTTCTACAAATACATGTAGAGATTCACTCTTCATTGCATCTGTGTGCCCACAACATTTCAACCAAGAATCCCTTCTTATTCCAAGAATAGAGCATAAAACAGATACACCAGATGTGGAAAAATTCTTTTAGTGAATTCAGAGAAGTTCTGCTGTGACTATGCAGTCTGCAGAGACACCATAATTCTGCACCCTTCCAGCAGTGTGCTCATGTTAAAAATCATGTATTTTTGTTTGCTTCTTAACATACAGGCACAGAAGAGCAAATACCACATGTCATCAAACCCCTTATTTTTAGTTCAGACCTTCAAATGAACCTGTTAGAAGAGGTGTTCTTAGGACTTTTTAGTGCTCATAAGTAGAACTTTGTGATAGATAGAGACACTTCAATCTACTAAACTGGAAATACTTTTCTTTTTTTCTTTTTCTTTTTTTCTTTTTTTTTTTTTTTTTTTTAATATTGTGGAAGTGGCACAACAGCATGCAACAAACTCCTAAATACTGAGGGGAGGGGGTGTTCTCTTCAAAACTCTCCTGCCTTGAGTAAGGCATTTTGATGCTTTTATTGTGCAGAAAGTTCCATTTTCTTTTTTAAAACTTTAGTTGTGTGGGAATTCAGGGTAGGTTGTTTTCCAAAGAATATCAGCTATGACTTTTCCAAGTTGTGTGGGGTTTTTTTAATGGTAGAATATACTTACTGTCCCCTAGATGTATGAACCAGCAGCGT
The DNA here is from genome assembly GCA_013400435.1 of Pycnonotus jocosus. NCBI lineage: Eukaryota > Metazoa > Chordata > Aves > Passeriformes > Pycnonotidae > Pycnonotus > Pycnonotus jocosus. The sequence continues at coordinate 15,025 of VWYP01008956.1, read as the reverse complement.
GATTAATGTAGAAGTAGCTGGGCATACACAATTTAGAGCTAGCATAGCATATTTGAATTCCTCTTCACACACAACATGATCTGTAGGGAAAAAAAAGAAGGATACAAATTGTTTTACAAAAAATACTTTCAATTGACCAAAATTATCACTTCCTTGTCTGAGAAAATGGTGAAGATGGATCAGTTCAAAGTTGGCCCAAGATCTTCATCTTCTGCCTAAAGCTTAGAATTTTGCTGTGTATGACTTTCCCTCCCTACACTGTCTAACATGGATTGCTACTGTTATAAAATGTGGCTTAGATCACAGTTAAATGCTCTCCAGTGCTTGCTGATGGCATGAAAAGGAAATAAAATTATTCTTTAATGTAATTCCCATATACCTGTGACAGTATTGAAATGGCTATAAAAAGGGACAAACACAGAACTTGTAAATGCTCGTCAGTGTAGAAACATAAAAGAGAGGCTTTTTTAAATCATGAAGGCATTTAATACTAATTAAGTTTTTTCCCATCTGATTTTAATGTTTGGATCTTTCAATGGGAGAAGAATTTGCTTCTAATCAGAAATAATATTCCAAGTAGTACAGCTGATGATCAAAAGATAAGCACATGAAAATTGGTGAGTAAAGGTAGGAAAATAACCTCCCCACCCAGACCTGAACTATGTGCATCTGCTTCACCAGCTGAAATCCTTAGAACCACCTTGCCTCTCCAAGCTGCTTTCCTGACAGAATTTACAGCATAGCTATAAGCATGACACTAACTGAAAATAAAAGTGAAGGCATCTTTGGAGTGCCTTCTCTGCTCCTTTTATTTTGAAATATCTAGAGGCTTTTCAGTAACAGAATCATTTACTACTGAATTGAGTAATTAATTCTCCCATTTTCTGAAGATCAGAGCCTATTTAAATGTCATAGGGAAGGGATGAATTTGGTTATATAAAGGCACTGTCAAATGTAGGACAAAATGAGATTTTTCTTCCTGTAAATGTGTTTCAGCTATAGCAATTAAATATTTCCTGCAGAAAATATTTCAGATAGAAATATGTTCTTTTAGTTGACCATATGCCATTAATAAACCTACTTGAATTTCAAACCAGGGATTTTGAGGGGGTAAGGCACAGTCTGTGGCTTGACTGGAATATCTGCAGTCCATTACCATTGGTCAGATGGCAAAGATTTATGGAAGTGAATACCAACAGACACGGAAATAAAGAGAATTCTCCCTACTTTTTAATTTGTATAGGACTTTGCCAAATAACCTCCCCTTATTTTTTGTTTAAAATGTTGTCATATTATAGCTAAACATTTTGAAAATACGAGAAAGAAAAAATACACAGTGTAATTATTTTATCATCTGTTATTTCAGACCTTGTACTTGAACCCAATTGTGCCTGCTGGCCTAAATATACACAAATGGAAGTTCATAAATCACGGATGGCACAATGCAGATGAAAAAAAATCCTCCAGATGCTTAAATAGCTTAAATACTCCAAATGCACTCTACTCTCTGACATATATGGTGAACCTTCTTGGCAGATTTTTATGTAAAATATTACCAAAGAATGTAGCATGCAGCAAACAAAGATTGCTGTCCTACAACAGCCTCTTAATGCCATCTGTGTAAGAGATTCACAGGGTGCTGTCAAATGGTTTTACATCAGCAGCCTTGGAGCTGGACTATTTCTGTACCTGCTGGAGACTTTGTCCTTCTCCAGTTAAGGTCTTGTATGAGACACAGACCAGGTCAAAACTGCCATGCTCATTTCTCCAATGATTTGACAGTTTATAGCTTTCCTAGAACATTGCTGTGCTTTCTCTGTATGCCCAGGACTTGTTCTGTGGAGGATTACACCGAACTTTTCCTGCTGCTTTCTTTCTGAAGGGAGCAGGGAGGCAGCTGGATGACAGCTCTCCCACTGCTCAGGTCTGGGACATCAGTCATGTCCCCTGACAGCAGGTGCCAGAATCAGCAAATTACTCATCCAGGGTGACAGCAAAGCAGCCCTGGAAACTGCAGTTCATCTTGAAGTGAATATTAAATATGTCAAATCAGCTTCCTAGAAAAGGAAGTATTTTGATTGAGTTTATACTAAAGAAATGCTACATTTAGAATTTCCATAAGTTGCTGTTTCTGTTGAAAATATATTTTGACAGAAGTTTTGTTGCTGTCTGTCTCAAATGGATGTAGTAATGCAGTGGGGTGAGTTATGGTTTCTGTGATGTTACTGAGCATAAAACAGACTCAAAATACTGATTTATGCCTGCAGCAGCAGCCATGTGGTAAGAATGACCTGGCACAATGATTCTGAGAAACTTTACTTTTGTCAATTTGATAAGTTAACATGACCACTACCAGATCTGATAGAGAAAAATGCCCATCCATTACCTCCAGACTATTTTTGTCTGTAATTGGATAGATTAATCATCTGCTGCATTCAATATCCATTTTGGTGAATCTGGACTATGTTTCTTTGAAACAAACTACTGAAGCTTTGATGTCACGACTTCAAGAATATGTACTAACTCATGAGTGCATTTTGAATAAATAGAGAATATCAAAATGTATCCCCATTTCCTGGAATTGTAATTATATATAATTTCCAAATATTCAAAGTAAAGGATATATATACACATACACACACATAGAAATTATAAAAGCTTTAAGTTCAGCTCAGAAAATATTGAATTTAGTAGTCTCTGAACTGCATAAATATATTGCTCTGCTGTGGAAAATCTTCACTTTATTTCCCATTTGTGCTGAAATGCAAGGCCAGGAGCTTACACCAAGGGTACATGGCCTTTTGTAGCCTGGAGTGTTTGAAAGAAAAGTGGGAAGATTAAGAATGTAACTGCCAGCATTATTGAAAGAAAAACTGGGCATGTCAAGGCATTGTTATATTGGAAATTGCTAGGGAGAAATCAAAGCATTTCAGCTTAAGAGATAAGACAGCTGCCCTCCTGAAAACTGTCATGTTAAGAGTGGCTCTGTATTTAAAGTGTTCACTCCTTAAACCTGGTAAAAGGGCTTTGCTGGGACAACATTTATGCCACTGTAGCAAGTGGGTTAATATTTTAAACAAAGTAGTTAAAATCCACTGTAAAAAACATCAGAAGGCACAGAGCGCAAGGATGTGTGTGTGGCATCAGGTGGGAAGTCAGGAAACCTGACTTTCTGACAGGTCATGTGAACCTGGCCAAGGTGCCTCCAATTTTCTTGCTCCAAGGACAAAAAAAAAGTTCTCATTCTCTCATTAAAGACAGGAAGGGTGTTTAAGTCTTGTTTACTGGATGGAATACATGCTAACAATTACTTTTCCCATATTCTGCTTCTGCCTGAGGCAGAAAGCCTCCAGGATGCAGAAAAGCTCCAGGCAGAAAATCAGGCTTTTCCCTCCTACAGGAACATGCAGGCAGTGTCTGAACATCAGGACTGCCCCATGCAACCTAGAAGGACTGATCAACCTAATACAAGCTGCTCAGAAACTGGGCTTCTAGTGCTTTATACATTTTCAATGTACTTAAAAGTTAAACTTTAGTTAGGAGGACTATTTGGTTGTATTTCTTCTAAATTCAAAAACTTCATTTTTTGACAGCTGTAGTCTCTAAACCTGTGTGTAAGGAAAAAAAAAAAAATAAAAGAAAAAATCCTATTACTGAATATTTCAGGTTCATAAAAATGCCCAGTATTGTTTTGGGAAACCTCTAGAAGAAAAGAGTAATTTTTTCAAGGAAGATCAGATTTAAAAGAAGCTTTTACATTAAGGCAATAACAGACCAGCCCTGAATCATAATAGGGAAGGCACTTAGAAAAATGTTCCAGATGGTTGTGACAAATTTCACTTGTGAACACTCTGGACAGGTCTGGAGTCTGCAGCTCCCACTGGGTACACGTTGTAGGATGATGAAGGGGATGATATTAATACCAAAGGGGGATCCTCTTAGGAAAATGCAGACCAACAAATATTGCTCTCATGGCTCCAGCAGTGCCTTAACCATTCACAGCAGGTGAGCATCCAGTGGTGGTGCTGAAGTTCAGTTGAAGGAAATTTTACTGAGAGAGGTTTTCTGGGTTTTTTGGTTGTTGATTTTTTGGTTTGGTTTTTTTGGTTTGTTTGTTTGTTTTTAAATATGGTCTAAATTTTCTAACACTTCAAACAGACATGAAAAATTGCCTCTGTTCTACAAGTCTAGTTATATATAAGCTCCTACAGAGACAAGCCATTAGGAATAATGAAACTCTCTTAAAAGCACGATTTGGAACAACAAATTAACACAGTTACTGACAAAGAAAAGCAGCCGTGGCTAAGGGAGCAGGGATTATGTTTGTACTGAGTGGTTTTAAGGGGGAGATGAAAAAGTACCATGGTCCTCATCACAGCATGAGCCTTATTCCCCTCTGTGCCATTTCATAGCTTGAGATTACACTTTTCTAACTTCAGAACTGCTACTGATGGGGTTTTTCTTCTTTCTAACCCAGTGGTAAATTTTGTAGCTTTTAAAATTACAGCTTTAACTGTTGCTCTGGAGCCATTCTGCTGGAATTTACTTTTTCATCACGTCCTGGGATGATGGAGGAGACTAATATTTTTCCATAGAGTTGTTTTTATTTTTTTGCATGAATCAGCAATCTTTTCTTCCTTGGAATATCATTCAAGAAAATTGAATTTTCAAAATTGCAGCTGAAAAGGTAAGCTTGCCTTCTACTTCAGAGCTGTTTCTCCAAAAGTATTTGTGTGTTTTTGCACATGAGCAGCACATGCATGTCTATGTACTTACATATGTGACTGTTTGGGTATGGACAGAAAGAAAGAGAAACATATAATGCAGAGAAATCATTTGTCAAATAAAAGATGGTAATCTCTTCTTATAGGAGTGGATTTTTTTCAGATTCCTTAACACTATTTTGCATTTTATACCACGGTTTCTAAGGCATGCATTTTACTGGATATAGAATTGAATTATATGGCTCTTTAAAAAATATTTGCAAGTAATTAAAATAATGTTTTTCACACCACTTGGTAAAAAACAATCCAATGAGAAGATTTTTCCCTCAATCATTTGTTGGATTAAATCTGAATAGATGTTCTTATACAACCCTTAGCAACTATGTTGTAGTAGACAGAAATGACTTACAGACATGGGTACAGTAAGCTGGAAACCTACCTGGATCTGTAAAAAGGAGTAGTCATACATCAAATAATTCTACTTTCCATATTATGTAGCATAAAACTATTGGTTCTTAAAGTGCTTCTAAGTGAGTTTTTCCCATTGCTAGGATGTTTTATTTCACAAAACTGCACATTTAATCAGTCTCAAGCAGTAAATATGCCCAGGGATTCTCATTTTGCTTGTGTTCATAAAAAACAAACTGTCAAACCCTAACGAGTGCTTCAAATTTCTGCAATCCTCCACTTACCTGCAAACTTGATGTGGAATTTATTCTCAGGCTTCAGTATCTGAACATACAAAGGACAATTTGGAGCAAAGTCTTTAACTGCCCATGCTCTTAAAATGGTTTGGTGATCCTAGAAGGAAGAGTAAGAGGGGATGCCAATGAAATACAAATAACCATGTCAGATTAGAAAAAGAATCTATTATCAGACTTGCTCCATTGAAGAAAACTCTTTTTAAGACCATGTGGCACCAGCTGGTGTGGATGTTTATGGCAAGTTATATAATTACTATTACTTATTAATTTCCAGAAATCTTCCACTAATAAGGTATTTTGAACCTCTTCCATCTTTCTGCAAATGCTAATAATTGTGTCATTTGGAAAGGGGTAGCATTTGGATGTGGAATGATTGTGTGAAAACTTAAGATGGCAGTGATTAGTCATGTCTAATTAATCAAGAATTATGTAGTATAGATGTCCTTGCAAAGAGACTCATAATTAAAATAGCATTAAATGACAATTTCAGGAATGAAGACTTTAAAATTGTGGGTAATTCTAAAAATATCAGTTTAATTGAAAGCAGATCTGAATTTTTGTGGAACTAAAACATTTGCACAACTGATGTCAGGATTTAGCCAGCTATTAACCAAAGATTCCAAGAGATTTTTTCAGGCTGTTTGTTTTTGTTCTTGTTACCACATGGCCAGAACTAGTTAACTGCAGGGTGAATACTGCTATCCATAAAAGTCATCTATGTGAAAATGAATTTATATTTTAAATTTTGTGCAGTAAGACTAATTCCAGTGTATCATCCATCAGTTTTTATTTATTTCAAAACAAAAAGAAAGATTTCAGAGCTCTATCTAGGAAGCCATGCCTGCATTTAAATGCCTTGTCTAGTCATAAAATTGGTGGTATTTAAAGATGAAATGTAAAGAATGATTCATTACATTTGCAGCATCAGCAGTAAGAAAAGGTTTCAGAGTCGTGAACACAAGGGAAAATCTCTGCCTGGAACAGAGTGTAGTTGACATTTTCAAACCATAATATTTTATTACCAACTGAGATGTTAGCAAGTACTTTTTCTACTAGAAAAACTAGAATGGAGTCATGAGAGGATGGCAAAATCTCTTATTTCACATTTTTCTTATTAATAATTTCATAGATGTAGGATGGCTGTGCCCAGTCAGAAGATTTAAGAGCTTGGGTATAACCTGCTGTAGGTTTTCCTTGCATGCAGCCACATTTTTTTTTACTTTTCTATGACATGTGGCAAATTACTCTCTACAGGAATTGCTTTGTGTGTTTGGTGTTGGGTTTTTTGCTCTTTTGTCTTAAGGTAATGACACACCAACAGCTTAGAAGCAGCAAATGACCAGGTAAGGTGCTAGATGGCCATCACACAGACATGCTACATACCTAGAAATGTAGTTATCTCTATGTTAGATATTTCCTTGGCTTTTTAAAATTATTATTTGTCTAAAAAGCCTGGTTTTATCAGCATGTGTAATGATTGTTAAATATAAGAATGATGATTTCATTATAAAATCATTCAAATCACACTATTTTGTTAAAAACTTGAACAAACCTATAGAAGTGAGAGTTGTAAAACTAAAAGCATGAATCTCAACATGAAACATTTTTAATATTACTTTACAGAAAAGGGACTCTTTAAAATTATGATTATTTGTCAGTTTTAACACCGCAAGATATGCCTCACTTTCCATTTTCTAGTTCTCCTTTGAACCAGCAGTCCACAAATATGTAAAATATATATATATATATTTAAAATGAGTACTTAAATGCCCTAAATAGCTTCATAAGATCAAATCAGTGGCATGCACTGTTACTCTAATAACCTTGCAGTATTGTTTCTTATTTTCTCTCTCCTCTTGATATATCCATGTGTTTGTGTACAAAAGCTGGTTATTTGGTTTTTTGCTCAGTTATTCTCCCAAATTCCACTCTGAAGAAGCACTCCAGGGGAGAGAAAGAAAAAATACAGGTAGGCATCTTAGGTGACTTCTTAGATTCAGCCTCTTCATAGAGTATTGTGGCTCTCTGATTTCAAAATGTAGCAATTTCTATGCTATATTGCAATCACTTTAAAAAAGTTCACCTTTCCCCCAGTATATGGTGTATGTATATGTAGACAGAACAAACAGAGGTAACGAAATTAAGCTTCTCTTCCCATCATTAAATATATGTTTCTTTGGAAGCTGAGTGAAAATATTCCCTGCCATGTGATCTCCACACCATGAACTGCAGTCAGTGATCAAAAAATTACCACAGATACAAATGGGGATTAATATAGAGGTGATATTTAAGTTCATGGATGAAAAGCTGAAGTTTGAAAGTGGGTGTATTTAAATCATAAGAAATGCATTTATTATGTATTTTAAAGTAGTTCTGTTAATTGAATCTCTTTCTTGCCACACATAATTTGAGAAATTAGTTAAATGCTGCTATGTTTGCATCCATATTGTGATGCCATTAAGGCAGTGTAATTTAGATTGCCAGTACAGCAGAGTCACGCAATTAGACTAATGAAAGGGGAGGAAAAAAAGGTGCAGGCTTGAATTGGATCATCTCTGAATTTTCAGAGAACAGAAAGCAGAAAACAGAATTTTCAGAACAAAGCTGTCAGTAACAGCAGAAGTGTTGCCACTAGAAGTTATTAACTAACAAAATAGTAAGCAATGAACAGCCAGGGGCATCCATGGCAAATGAGTAAATCCTCTGCTTGAGGGTTGTAGCTGGGGGGACAGAAATGCTCACAAGCTTCAAAAAATCTCTTGAGTAACAACAGCTGTTCTGGTCAGGAATCTCCTCCTTTTATTTTGACAGCTGTCATGCATAGGAGAGCATCCAAGGCTCTTTTAGCAGTTTGTCAGCTTCTCAACAACAGCAGGGTGGAAAATCAGTGGTACTTATAAAGATTGATCCTGGGATGACAGCTGGACTTCCTTCAGCCCAGTGACAAACAAACCTTCTGTACACTGACATGAGGCTGGAGCAGTGCAGGAAATTCAATACATTTCATTTCGCAGCTCTAGGGGGCAGTGAGACAAAATAGTTTTTTTAAAAATTAAGACTTTCCAACCTGCAGTATAAATAATTGCATTCCCTGTGAAAAGGTAATCTGACAGCAAAAGAGAAAACAAGGCAGAGAGGTGACACCTTGTTTAAAAGCTGCAGATCCCACTGACCCTGAGATGTCATTGTGGCCCGGGGAAGGTACAGGAGTGTCTCTGCTGAGATGGGCCTGTTTGTGTGCTCCAGCTACCAAGAGAAATGAGGTTTGACAGATGTCTGTAGTGGCAGCTGAAGTGTGCCAGGTACCATTTTGGTGTTTCCTGAGTGCAGAAAGGAAGAGCTGCAGTGGGCCATGGCTCCAGAGCCAAACCTGCCCCATGCTGGCCACAATGGATGGGAGCTCCATGCAGAGTCCACTGCCTGCCCTACAGCACAGTCCAGCAGAGCTGAAAATTGTCTTTTCCTTGCATAAATTCTGAAGCAGTTATGAGCAGAGATGAACAGCTGACTGGTGCTGCTGCTGTGCTTAATGCTGCATAAACCTTCCCAGTGCAGTGTAAATCACACACTGATTTTATGGGATTTCTCATTTGTTACCACTGTGCAACTCTCAAGTACATTATGTGAAATGAGATGTTGCTGATTTATTCTGAATTCATGGCTGATTTAGATAAGACACTTGGACTATTTTGGAATTTTTCAGTCTTCTAGAAGTTACAGGTATTTTTCCAGGTACTTGCAAGAACTCTTCCTTGTTCTTAACTTTAAATACCCCAGACCCTCTGTCACTTCCAAGCAGTAGGTTTCCCTTGCTTGACTACTCTGGGGTTACTTACTTACTGCCAGTTCAGTGGCTTTCACTGCTGTATTTTCAGGAGCCTAGTGCTGATGGATCAAATTCAAAGTCCTTAGCTCAGGAAGTTTAAATGTTATAGTAGGAGCACAGGTTTATTTCTCAGGGAGCTCAGTGACTTTCTGAAAGGGATGGCTCCAGAACAGGATCTTTAGCCAAGATCTTTTAACTAAGTTCTGATGGTAGATGAAGTAATAAGTGATAGAGAATATATTAAGTGATGCTACAGATATAATGCAAAGCTCTCATTTCCCATTTTTTACTTGACCTGTTTTCAACATTTTGAAAAATAATTCTGAGGTGTGTGTACACTAACGCACACAGCATGGGTAACAAATGAGGAGCTGGAAGCCACGGTAGAGCAGCAAAGCTATGATGGATGTAGCTGCCATCACAAAAATGTGGTAGGGGGACTCACAGAGCTGGAGCACTGCACTGGATGGCTACAGGCTCTTCAGAAGAGACAGGAGAGGGAGAAGAGCTGGAGGGGTGGCCCTTTATATTAGGGAGGCTTTTGATGCCATAGGTATTGAAACTAATGACAATGAGGTTGAATGCCCATGGGTAAGAATTCAGGGGAAGGCCAACAAGGCTGACATCCTACTGGGAGTCTGTTATTGTCCACCCAGCCAGGAAGAAGAGGTGCAAAACTTATTCTAAAAGCAGCTAGGTAATGTCTCAGGATCATCAGCCCTTGTTCTTGTGGGTGACTTCAACTTACCAGACATTTGTTGGGAACTTAATAGACCAGAAATGAGGCAGTCCAGGAAATTTTTAGCATGTGTGGAGGACAACTTTTTGTCACAGCTGGTGAGTGAACCCCGCAGGGCAGGGACTATGTTAGACCTGTTAGGAGAGGATGTTAGACCTGTTGTTTGCAGATAGAGAAGGGCTGATGGGAGATGTGGTGGTTGGAGGCTGCTTGGGGCACAGTGATCATGAAATTACAGAGTTCTCAATATTTGGTGAAATCGGGAGGAACATCAGTAAGACTTTTACACTGGATTTCTGGAGGGCAGACTTTGGCCTGTTTAGTAGCGTTCCTTGGGAAGCAGCCCTCAAAAACAAAGGAGTCCAGGAAAGGTGGGCATGCTTCAAAACAGAGATCTTGAGGGCACAGGAACAGACTGGCCCTGGAGGTGGCTGTAGTCAGAATGAGAGGACACGGTCGTAAGCTGCGCCCAGTGAAATACAGATTGGGTATTAGGAAAAAGTTTTTAACAGAAAGGGTGATAAAGTACTGGGATGGCCTGCCCAGGGAGGTGGTGGAGTCACCATCCCTGGATGTATTTAAAAAAAGACTGGATGTGGCACTCATGCCATGGTTTAGTTGAGGTGTCAGGGCATGGGTTGGACTGGATGATCTTGGAGGTCTCTTCCACCCTGGTGATTCTGTGACTCTGTAATTGTAATTTCTTACAATGTAGCACCAAAGCAGTATTTTTAGTTGAGAGCGCTTAAAACATAATTACTGAATTACAAATACTGGTTCTGTCTTGTTGGGCAATTTGTAAGCATCTTCAAGTATATTTAGACTAATACTGAAATCCCATGGAGTTCAAGATTGAACTGAATGAAGCAAGACTGCAATAATTTATTGTAGTGCACATGATGAAAAATTTTAAGTTATATTCATAAATCCATCCTCAGTGGACTTTTTTTCTGGATATTTGTGATTAGTAGATAATTCCACTAGCTGGAAGAATTCTAGTTCATAGAGTTTTAATCATTTATCCCAGATGCACTGCACAGGGGCTTGTATTAGCAGTGTTCCTTTGTGGACAGTAACTTACCTGACTGCAAACAACTACCAGCATGAGAAAACCCATAGAAATATATTTAAAGAATCTTGCCATTTTTAATTTTCAAAATTGGCCAATATGAAAAAAGGCCAAATAGTCTCATGTATATTGGTTACTTGTATTAGTCACAAATTTATTTATAAAGTTGAATTCAGGCTTTACTTCATTAGTTCTGCATATACCAGTCAGCTGGTACCTGTCTCTTTTCTGATTTAATAAATACAACCGATTAAACTGAATATCTAGAGCAGTTCAGGTACTTTGAATATTGACAGAATACCATTCTTGGAAGTGATTAATGACCAATTATCAACGTATCTCTAAGGTACTACGAGAGTACTTTTATGCTATTCTGCCCGTGCTGCATAAAAAAGAACCAAAGGGGAGTAAGGGCAGTAAAACCTGTACATCCTCTTGTTTCTCCCTCCCCAACTTACAGCTGCTGTCCTGTCCACCTCACAGCGGCTGCTCAGGATGAAACAGGCTTCAGCATTGTCCATCCTGGAAGAGAGGAGACAAACCTGTCACACCCCAAGCAGGTATTCACTGCACTCGTGTCTCACAGTCAGAGTCTTGCACAGAGAAACAGAACACAGACAAAACTGAATCTGTTCTCATTTCTTACCCTGGTAAAAACTGTGCCAAAGTGGTAAAAGCAAAATGGCCTCAAACTTAATTTGCAAAGTTTTTCTCTGCCATGAGTATGGAAGGTGAACAAATAGCACCAGTCTGCCTGGTGTGTAAGAGTGACATGTGCACAAGCTATTACTGGCAAGAATGAACAAGAGAGGCCAAATAATACACTTGTCTTGTTTAGTGAGAGCAGGAAGTTGAGTAGATGTTCAAGAATAATGTGCTTGGGATAAATAACAGACATTTCTGTGTATGTATGCATTAAAGGAATTCTTGCCAGTTCATGGTGTCTTTGATTAGGAAGAAATCATGGGAGCTCTGTGAGTAATTTCAGCTAAGCATGGGAGCAGTACGGGGAAGAAGACCAGGTCTTTACCAAAGTTATAGGAAAGAAAATTCAGTTAAGTTAGATGAGATTTTTTGCAAAAATGCAGTCTTTTGTTAATTGGCTATTCACACTGATGCAGTCACCCAAATTTGGTATTTCCTTACTTTTTGGTGAGACCTTTATCATGTTATTTTGACATTGGGTTCACATATAATATATGGATAAATTATGTTAATGAGACCCTTCTTGATTAATTTCTTGTTGTTGGAAACCATTATTTTATTTATTAGAAGAATTTTATCATGTGCCTTGTTGTCTCCTCAGTACACTGTGTTCTCATTAAAAAGAAATACACCAAATATCTTGGGTACTGGGTTATATTTCATATCAAATGTTCTATTAAATTCCCACTATGCTTCTTCCCTCAGGAGAGGCTGAAAATTATTCTGTGACAGGTACATTCAATTACATGTTCTGCAGGAAAAAGCACAGTTTCACAGCTGACTACCTCCAGATTATTTTAAGTGAAATTCAAGATTATATTTAGGGAACAGCCTAGTTTTAATTCTTGCAATGTGTAGAACAAATGTCAGCTGAATCCACACATGAATTCCTTCTTGAAATCAGCGGGAACAAAA
>VWYP01008955.1:17198-109636 GCA_013400435.1 Pycnonotus jocosus | reverse complement strand
GCAATGAGGGAGAATAATTATTCAAATATTTAAAGTTAATTAATGAAATATTTAAGGTTAAACTAATATATTGGACATGCTATCATAGGTATGATTTTGATTACATCTTTTCCACTCAGAGATTTTATTCCAGTTAATAACAGTGGCTTCACTGTTCCCCCTCTGTCTGGACATTGCAACCACCAAAGATCCAAGGCTCAGAGCTGCCTGACATCCTTTCTCCCCCACACAGCTATTTTGAAAAGTAGCTTGCATGGGAACAACTGTAGAATAGTTGCATATCTGGTGTAAAAACATACCCTGAAGTATCCAAAAAGTACAGATTCTGTATTATTATGGGAGAAAGATCATTAAAATGGATTCTCAGAAAAGTGGGACCAATCTGCAGATGTCTTCAAGCCAAGAACGGTGTTTGAGGTCAGACTCTTGTACCACATGGAACATCTGGGAAGTGCTGGGGGCAGAAAGCAAAGGCTGGGACAGCATAGTAAAGCAGGACTTCTCCAGGTTGGTGCTGGAGCTGCAATTGAGGCTGGAGATCCTCTGGCCAAACTGGGTATTTATCACCTGCTAAGAGGATCAAACACCAAGAGCCATTGTCTTACTTTGGTGAGAAGACCATATGCATTGTGAATTCTTTCAGCATGGCGTGAATCTCCCCATCTAACAGCTGACACCCAACCAGTCTCATGCCCTTTCAAAATGCAGCAAGGTCTTAGGACTAGAGAGTACTAGTAGAAGACTCCTGAATTAAGCCAGTTTCCTTTAATGCAGGCGAGGACACCTTTAGTATCTTTCTCTCTTTTTCTCTTTCCATATTGAAAAGAACTGACTTAAAAAAAATCTACATACAAAAAAAGTACAGCCCTCCCTTGTCATTTTGTGGAATAAAATGACAGCAAAAGCCCAGCCTTTTGATTTAAAATGCAAATAAGAAATGTGTTCTGCGGGACGTATGACCTCCACTGTGTAATCACAGGTAGAACTTAGAGATTTCCTCCACTTTTAAGCTGACACTTAAAAAAACCTACTTTAGTGTGTCACTTGATAAATCTTTGTCACAAGATAAAGTCTTGATTTTTTTTTTCCTCAAAGAGAAAGGGAAATGAAAAAAAAAAACCCAAACACCACCAAACACATCTTGTAATAACAAATTTCAATAATTTCTGGAAATACATGTTTCACTCCTGCACTTGCCACAGCAACAGCATTCTGAAATGAGAAAGAAACAATTGCTCTTACGTAGCACAATGTTGTGCTTTGACATGATCACGTTTCTGAACACTTTTTCGCTCTGGGCTGTGGACAGGCACTCTTCCATGTGGAGCCCTGCTGGACAAGGATGCTGCCCTCAGCCCACCCTCAGTTTCTTGGTGCTGTGTTGCAGCTGGAGGCTTTTGCTCTGTATCTGTCAGCCCAGGAACTCTTGGGAACACTCCCCAGCTCTCTTCAGTCCAAGCTGAAGGGCCAGCTCAGAGAAATCCAGTGGCAGGTGTTTGTTCACAGAGGCCATTTTAACTCAATTGCTTGGGGAGCAATCAGGAAAGCAGTCTGTTTTTTGCTAAAAGGCAGCAAAAAATGGGACAGGAGCCGGGGTGGTAACCTTACCACCAGCACAGCTGCTTGAAAACAAATGTTTGTCTGTCCTGTGTGGGCAGATGGCAAGTCACATTACCTGACTGCAATATAAATTAGATGTGAAACTGTGCAAACAGGAGTAGGAGAAATGCTTGCTGTTACGGGGTAACTAATATAAATCATCCACGAGTATTCACTCAAGTGTTTCTTCTTGGAACCTTTAGAGATCTGTCTTTTTTTACAGGCTACCTTTGATTAAGCAATCGATCATGATAAAACGTGTTTCAGTGTTTTCAGGTGTCATTTAGCATATCTTCCCACCTATAAATGGCAAATGCCTTCCTGATAAAGAGTGTTTGTGATTAGATGCAGTGGAGAAACTTCCTATTGACCAAAACCCCCTTCAATGAAACTTCAGTGAAGCTTGGGGATCCCACCTCTTTGTGTGATAAAATCACATCAGCAAAACCCAGAATTGAAGGATGGGCATAATGTTACCTGGAAGAGAGGCTGGGCTGGTTTCCAGAGCTATGGCCATAAATGATTATTATGTGTGCCTTGCCTTGTTGTATGGAATCTCAGCACAACACAAACTGCTGGAAGGAAAGATTTTGCATCCTTTCTCCTTTTCTCTAGCAGAAGAGGCAGAAAGCCCCTAGGGCTGGAATGTGGTATCAGAGCACTTCTTTGTATTGTCCTTTTGTTGTTGATACTTTGAAGGACTTAGGAACTTTAACCCAACTTCAACCTCCTTTTGAAATAAATATTATTGAGGCATTTTAGTTATTGATGACCCTCACTGACCCCTGCCAAACCTTCCTCTGTGCCACTGCCCTTCAAAACTTTTGATTTCCCCAAATGGAGAGGCAACTGGTAAATGCCAGCTGTGGAGGAGCCTCAGAGAGTGGTAACTGCTGCCAGAGGATCCACACAGGGTGGTCAACAAAGTGCTGTCAGGGTTTCACCTCCTGATAATCCAGAAATACTAAAGGAACTGGCACGGATCAATTCTGCCATCATTTGTCTTCTTTTTTGAAGCTGTGATTTCTGTTATCTCAGACATGCTGCAGGAGATAGAAAATTCTCAGTTCCATTCTATCCCTCAGTTTGGAAAATCAAAAGATAAAGAAGATGTAGATCTGATGCTTAAACAGGATCAGGTACTTCAAAGACAAAACTTTTTTCCTCTTCAGATGTTCCAGAAATTTCTTCTCAAAAACCCCTCTTCTTTGTTCCTGTGTTTTAGAACATAGAAAATATGTGGTGCTAAGGCTTCCCCCCCTTTATTCACACAATTTTCATCTTGCCAGAAATCAAAGTACTATAGAGGAGGTGGAAGTTTAAAACTGTCTATTCTCCTACCATTAAAAGATGCCTTTTGTATTCAGTTTCAGCAGCTTCAAATGTGAAAAACAAAAGAATCTATTTAGAAAAAAATGTTCCCTATCAAATGTAATTTTAAAAGAATTAAATATTCCAGAAGCTTTCTTTTTACCTGATGAGCATACACATGATTTTGTGGTCATGTCACCTTTTGATTCAGAAAACTCCTGCAACTGGGTATTTTCTACAGTTAAATAAAATCTAGTTTTCATGGGAGTAGGGTGATGTTGTCACTCATCATATACTTATTTACCTGTTCATTTGTGTCCAGCCTCTGCAAAAAGATTAAGGGTATTCCCAAATTCCCTGGATGTTTCCATGTTGTCAATATCAGCCATCACCAGCTGCTCTCAGCCTTCCAAGGCTGCTCCAAGGACAGAGCAGCCAAGGCTTTCTCATGGGCACAGGCAGAGTTTTCCAGCTGATTTTGATGGGACTTGCATGGGCACATTCCAGTGGCGTTGGGATGACATCTCAGAGATTCATATCTTCACTTCCTGCCTGAACTTGTCAAGGGCTAAAAGCACCTTCCTAACACTGCTCTGTGACAGACAAGACATTGAGAATGAGGGAAGGGTTTCCATGCAGTGCTCGATGTAAGCACCTCCCTCCATCTGCAGAGCACATCAGATCAGATCAAAGGAGGGAGGTGCTGCAGGTTCCAAGGGGGTTTAGACCCTGCCCATTTCACCCTTGCACTGTCCAGGTAGCGATGGACAATTGCTGCTGCCTCTGTGATTGTTGTTTCTGTTGTTTGCACAAGTTGCTCTCCTCTGTGTGGCTGGGTTGGTGAGGAAAGGTTTGGGAACCTTACCTCCTCCACAATCAGCATCAGATCCAGCTGGTGATTCACTTTGACAGATCAGTTGGAGGATTTCCCCAGCTGCTGGCTTCCTCGAGGAGACAATGCGGTAAAAAGTCCTGGAGGAATGTTTTAGCAGACTGTCTTTTGGGAATTATTATTGTTCCCATTTGTTCTTTTTACTGCCTCTGGGGATTATCTTCATCGCTGGAGATATAGTCAGAGGGGCAATTCATGACGTAATACATTTTTAAAAAAATTATTATTCCTGCTTATTGACCCTGGTTCTTCTTGGGTGTTGGGACACTGTACAGGATGCTCTTTGTTACTAAGGGATTTCTTCTGCATTCTGTGGGTCATGGCTTTATCTTTCTCTTGACTTGGCATTTCCTTTTAATCCTCTGTGCAGTGATTTTTTGTTTTTCACTCTGGCCTGGATGCATTTTTGGCTGCATTTTTTTTTCTTTTATGAGAGCAGAAACCAATCCTGCTCCTCCACACCCACCACGTACTGAGTGAGATCACAGTTCCACAGATCCATATTAGGTGCAAGCATTTTCCCAAAGATTACACAGCAGATAAATCTCTCCATTTCAGCACATGGTTTATTACTGAATATATTGTCTGCCTACACATGCAGGAACAGATAACCAGTGATTTATATTTTCATAATGACTGCTACAGTGATTCATTTACTCCGTGGTATATTGGTGTCAGGGCAAATCATTTATGTAAAAGGGAAGAGACATCGAAGAATGAATGGCAACATTAAAAGGCACAGAAAGGAAAAGAGGGTAAAAAAAAGCCTGGACAAATTAAAATGCCTTCAGTGGCCTGAGAAAAGTTGTGGAAAAGGAGTTTTTTGTGTTCCTGCGGGTTTTTTTGTTTGTTTGGGTTTTTTTTTGTTTTGTTTTGTTTTGGTGGTTTTTTTTTTTCTTTTTTTCTTTTTTTTTTTCTTTTTTTCCAGGTATGGGGCATTGTCGTGGTTTGGGCGACAGGCATCCACAACTTCTCTGGGCAGCCTGTGCAGTGCCTCACCTCCCTCACAGTAAAATTTTTGTTCTTAGTATCTAACCTAAATTTCCTCTCTTTCAGTTTGAAAAACCATTATTCCTTGTCCTATCACGACTGTTTCTCTTAAAGGGATTAAACAAATGATAAATTTAGTCTTTTCATGTCTTACTTGGAGTTAGTTCTGTAACTAGTTATGCAGAAATACCTTTAAAAAATCTCTGCCAGAAAGGCACTATTAACATGTTGAAGACATTACACAAAAGAGCCAGATCACCGTCACCTGTACCACAAAAATCTCACTGAAGCTGGTAAGAACTGCTGTAGCCAAATCTGTCAGAAGTACTGTTTACAAGAGTGCCTAATTTGGTGCTGATCAGCTGTTGGCTGATAATTTCATATCTGTGAATCTTCCTTCACCAGTTCACACAAAGGAATGATGTCATAAATTCTTGTGCAGGGGGAAGCGCTGCATGGGTTAAGAAGTCAGAGACTTACCCAAATGAAGAAAATGACATGACAAAAGCTCAAAAATTAAATCCTGTGAATACTTGCTATGCACACTGAAGGATTAATTGAAAAAATTCTTGGCAATAACCACATTTGTGAATACTAAATGTATTCACCGGTACTTTGCAAATAAAAAATGAGACTAAGGTTATGAATAAATTGTTCAGGATTTCTACTTTTAACTCTGGAATATTTGCTGACAGCATTGTTGAAATCAGAGAGGGAATTTATGTGGTAATATTGAATAGGTTAAAGTAGAGATAACATCAGGACAGAATATTCTGAAAGAACCTTCTATTGTTAGGAGGTGGTTTTCTCCCCACAACTTCTTTCACAATTGCCTTTCAGCAGTGCCAAGCAGATCAGGTTTTTTTTGTTGGTTACATATGAGCTGAGACTTGCTATATCTACTGATTTAGAAATATTTTGTAGCAGAAAGCATGTCACAGCTGGGCTTCAGCAATTTTTTATTTCAAACAAAACCACAGCTTTTAGTTAACACAAAGCTATTCATTAATGGCAAAACTTGGTGAGTGATTTCTGGTCAAAGCAAAATATTTCACTAAAACCTTTCCATTTTCTTGCATTTTCTCATTTCACGTGGCCATTTGAAATGTGCCTTGCCTAGATCCTATTAAACTACTGCAAAGCATAATTCCCCTGCCATTTACCAGTCTCCCATCACATTGACCAAAGCCAGTTAAATTTGGTTTGACTTTCAAAGCACCTTATCTGCTATTCGTCCCATGTTGGAATCCTACAAACTCAGAATTTGGGGTTTTAGGGTATAGTAATATATATGAGTCAAGATGGAGGATTTTGGGTGTTGTTTTTGTACTTCTTCTTTGCCTTCTTCTTCCTTCTTCTCCATGAGTTTGGTTTTCTGTCATTGGGTGAAAAATGTCCGCATTGTGGGCCTTGGGTGGTCATTATTGGGTCAAAAAAATAAATAATATAGGTGTCACCTTGTTATTGGGTAATTATCTCTTAAATAACCTTGGTAAGAGTTAGAGGCCAGCCATTTTACCTGGTTTGTCTACCTTGCTAGTTAAGCTCACAGCTGGTGAGCTTGTAAATACTGTAAATAAATAAGATATAATAAACATTCCAAATCCGAACTCGAGCTTGGCGTTTCCTGAGTGTTATTCATCCTGATTTTGGCAGAGAAGAAAAGGAGTCAAAACCTTTACAGCCCCTCTTTAGTCACCTCAGTGAGGAGGTTGCTCTTTGCCTTCCAAATTTCTGGGCTCGTTTTACGCCCACTGTCAGGGTGGTGGGGACAGGTTTAGTTCTGCCCCTTGCTCGCTGCTCCTCTGCAGAGGCATTCCTGACGGCAGCCTGGGGAAGGCTTTTCTTGGGAAGCTGGGCAGGTTTGGCACCACCACTTCTCCTGGAGGGATTTCTTTCAGGAGAGATGTGTTCCACTCCGTCATCCAAGCTTTCCCTGCCAGCCCGAGTCCTCCCCGGGCTTGCACCACAAACGCCTTGGGGAAGGGCTGCTCCAGCTCTCTGGCATCCAGAGAATCCAGCTCTTCCCTGCATCCAGCTCTTTTCAGGCTGTCCAAAGCTCAGCTCTGGATCTTGTTGCCCACTCAGAGGATGAACGAGATATAATTCACGAGTTCAGGCTGTTGTGTGTTAATGTAGGCTGGGAGCTGTTCCTGTTTCACCTGGCCAACCATTCGTTTTCTGCACTAAAACCGGAGAGCTTTCCTTACCTTTATCCCATCTGATGTGCCACAGGAGACAGGTAAGAGATGGGAGGGGTTCCAGTGAAACAGTACAGGGGGTATCATTTGTCAGCTGTCAGAGCAGGAAGGCACAAGAAAGCAGATAGTGGTGGGAAGAGCTGAGCAATGACTTTTGGCCTTCCAGGAAAACAAAAAGAAACCCAAAAAACAAAACAAAACCAAAAAAACACCCCACAAAACCCAAACAAACAAAAACCGCAACCGGCCAAACAAACAAAAACAGCCCCTAAAAATCTCACAAAAAAAACCCAAACAAACCCCAAAGCCCAACCCCCCCTAAAATAGAACCAAAACAAAACAAGAAAACCAAACCACAACATCATCCCAAGCTAAAACACTGGGAATCATAGGGATAATTTTTAGAGCTGAATATTGTCTTCACAATCCCAAGTACACTTTCACTTGAGAGTGAGAATTAAGCATGGTGTTATTTCTGTCGGAAAGGGGTTAAATGTGGTGTAAATGGCTCTCAGGAGCAAATAAAGTCAGAGTCCTCCTGAGGACCCGCTGATGCAGGGAATTGGAGTCCCTTTAATCGGCCTCTGCTCCCACTTCTCACCGTGTCATCCCTCCAATAATGGGAGAACAGGGAAGAGAAGGCACAGACGACTCTGTTTCAGCTCAAGGAGAAATAAATTGGTGGAGCTGGGTAATGCTGTGAGCAAGCCCAAATCCCAAAGCACGAAATGGGATCCCTCGAATATGTTGGTTTCTTGAACATTGCCTCCTTCCCCCTCCAATCAGCAGCTGATGAGGACCAATAAATGCCAGCCTAACAGCCCTTTGGAGAGATGTATTGACATCATTTTGCCAGTGGGAAGGAGATGGAATTGCAGCATATCTAGACTGTTTATTTTCCCCACTTTTAAATATTCATATGAACGCTTCTGAAGTTTTCTCTTTCCCATTGCCTTGAATGAAAAATAGGAAAAGGCATTTGGTGTTAATATTTTTGCCAAGAAAAAAGTTTCATTTTAGCCAGGAAGCTGTTGTTTACAAACTGCCTGGTGGAGGAGCAGAACCACCTGTGTAATGCAGACAATGGCCAGCTCCATTCTTAAGGGTATTTTCATTGCTCTGAAATAAGTGCCTTACTGCATGCAGAAAAACAGCAGCTGCAGGCAAAGCAAGAGAGATCTAAGTCAAAACAGCGCTATCCCCTTCCTCTCCCCTAAAACAAAGAGAAGATGCCATTTGTAGGCACTAGGGATCTTTGGGTTTGTGTGTTTGCAATGTTTTCTAGCCCCAGCTTTCCCTAATTTCATGGAATTCTTTGTTTCATGGAAGTCTTCTCCCTCCTCCTTCCTCTCTCTTGTTTCCCTCCAGTGTCTCCATTTTCACCCCCTTCATGTCCTTACAATTCACACACCTGGAGAGTTTCTCATGAGATCTTTCTGTTCATTCAACCTTCCAATCTCCTCCTTTCTTCCACCAGATAATCCATGGTCCATAGCCACACCCTTCTAGTGTGTGTCTGTAAGACAGAACAGCACTGGGGCTGCCCTCTTTATTAGTGTTTCATTGCTATTCCTTCCTGGCCCATCTGCTCGCACTGTCACTCCTGTCGAGTTTCTCCTGGTAAAGAGCATCCCTGGAAGTGTTCAAGGCCAGGTTGGATGTGGCTCTGAGCTACCTGGTCTGGTGGAAATTGTCCCTGCCCATGGCAGGGGGTTGGAACTACACAATCTTGAAGGCCTCTTCCAGTCCAAGCCATTCTGTGCTTCTGGGGTTTTGAACAAGTTTGAAACATCAGGAATTATCAACAGAAATTTCTTCTATAAATACTGCTAAAATCAGATTAAATTCAAGTATGACCATGCAGAAGAAAAACTCATTTTAATTGGTTGCTTGAATTAAGAGCACTCTAAAGAACTAAATATTAATCAAAACTATGGAGAACTCTGATAATTTTTCTCTTTGACTGATATGATAAAATGCATAGCTGTTCTGTAAGTTATTTGAAAATGAATGTCACCACCCCTATTCTAAAAATGAAACTCTTAATATTTTTTCTGGAGTGTTTACATACCTCAGATTTTTATTTTCTCCTAATCAGAAGTGTTTTCAGTGAGCTCTATATTGATTTAAAAATAGCTGAAAACAATTAAGAAGAAATGCTGATTTCGATCAGCTTTAGAAAGACCACTGAAGATCTAATTATTTCACACACCCTTCTATCCCTTCCTTCCTATTGCAGAGAGATCATGGCTTTAACTGTGGCATCAGCAGGAGGAATGGAAGGACCCTTCAAAGGAAGCAACTTGTTTAAATGGCTGCACAGTGGAGAACAAAACACAGAAAAACAGAAAATATGGAAATGCCCCATTGTGTCTCTCAAATGTCTCCTTTCAGCTCCAAGGGGCCCAGCAGGTCTGGCAGCCTCTGGAAGCCTTTAAGCTGAGCCCCATCTGCCTGACATTTGGGAATGCTACGTGCCTCTCATGGAAAGCTGCTCTCAGAAGAGGGCTCTTGAAGCATGTGGAACAAGCACCTCTCAGATTTTACTTCTGTGCAAGAGTCTCAAATGGCAAAAAACCCCAAAACCTCCCAAAAATGCCATGGTGACAAATATTTCCTAAAGTGCAATCAGTGAGCAGCACTGGGACATTTTTTCTGTTCTGTTCTTCACCTCACAAGGACTTAATCTTACCTTGTGTGGAGTTTCAGGGATATTATATAGCTTTATGGTTATTTAGGCCACGTTAAAGCATTTACAGAAAGAATCTAAAGTGCAATATGTGCTCTCTTTGTTAATCCATATGGTTAACCATGTTTGGTTTCCAAACCTGTGTTACTATTCAAGGAAGTGTCTGGATAATCCATTCAGAATTGAATACTGGTGGGTGTTTCTTCAGTTTGCCAACTGAATACATGCACCAGAATGCATCTCCATTTCTCCTGCTCAGAGGTGTCTTTGCCTTCAGCTAAGAGTGAGCTCAGGAACCTGCCTGCTCACTTTCCTGTCCCACTGCTGTGTTGTGACACGCAGAGCTGGGTGGTGTGAATGTCCAGAGGATACTCAGGGCTCAGACAGTCAGCCCCCTTTATCAGGTCTCCAACTGTGCAGAGGAACAGGAGCTCAGCTCATCTGACCAGCCTGGGTTTGGCAGCTGGAGGGAAATGTCAGATGCTCAGTGAGCTCCCAAAATGAGGTTGATGAGGGAACTTGGTGATCATCAGCCAGACTGGGGCTCACATTGTTGGTATCTGTAAGTGAAAGAGAGAAGAAAGGCTTGGGGAGATCCTATAAAGGCTTCCAGCTGCCTCAGCTGAGTGCTCCCCTGTGTGTTTAAACCAATTTTGAATTGAAGCTTTGGGCACCAACAGCTTAGCTGGCTTCTCTTCTCTCTTCTCTCTTCTCTCTTCTCTCTTCTCTCTTCTCTCTTCTCTTCTCTTCTCTTCTCTTCTCTTCTCTTCTCTTCTCTCTTTCTTTTACCCCACAGTCATCCATGATGCTACTTAGACCTTATGGTAAAGAGCAAATAATTCAGAATAGCCAACTTATGAGACTAAGCAAGGTGTATGAGGCACTGCTGTAGAGGAAAAAGTTAAATGAGAAACCCCATTTTTAAATATATATCAATACTGTTTTTCCTTGCTTGAGATAGTCTCTATCAATGCCCTGCAACTGCAAAGCTCTCTGGCAGTTTCCACATCTGTCAGATGGGAACTGATTCCCTGGCAAGGCTTGTCTAAAGAATGGCTTTTCCCTAAGAGGATAAGGAGTTGGAGAAAGTCTCTTCTCCCATACTCTTCTTCTTCTCCCTCGGCTTCCTCCAGACTCAAATGCCCCCTTGAGGATTTGTTGCAATTCATACACTTGATGCTTAATGAAGATCTCATGCTTTAATACTTGCCACAAAGGATCACTGGTTTCTAGAGATGCTCTGGAAATGCTCACATCCCTCAGGCACAGTGATACAGGTTGCTACCTGGTCAGACAGTAAACAGTCCAAGGTCACCTCTACCAAGGTGAAAGCAACACCTGGAGAAAGATCTGATACCTGACTGTAGCATAAAGATACCCCCTATCCATTATGAAAGAAGTTCTTGCAAACAGAGAATATTTTAGATTTCCACAGCAATTTACTCACATTTCTAACATACGTAATGAGAACACAGACCCACAGAAGGGAACTAGAAATGCAGCTTCCTGCTAAGTCCTGGTGGAGACCAGAAATGGTATTAAATATGTAAAACCTTGAGTGAATGTCTGAGTCAAGTGACATCACCAGGTTGAACTGCATTATCATCTCCTGAATGTTTCCTCACAAAGGCCGCAGCCTCAAACGATTAAAATTGATTGGAAACGGCAGAGTTAGGAGACCTTTAAAAAGAATAGTATTGTTTTAGTTATTTAGTCGCTCTTCAGAGCAAGTGTAACTTTTTTTAATGGCCAGAAGTAGTAACTGTGTTGCTTAGAAGTCACCCAGATCATGAGATCAATCAGCACCACCAGTCTGCAACCTCCGTGCTTATTGATTCAGCTGCCTTACCCTAGCAAAACCAATTACAAACTGTTACTCTGTTACAAACCCCATTTGCCACTGTTTGGTACAGGCACAGTTTTTTACTATTCGCAAAAAAAATTTAGTTGATTTGATAATGAATTTTAATCTCGTTTCATCACTTTGGGTGTCAGTTTTTCCAATGATATGTGTAGCTATACTTTCTCATCACTTTTGGGCAAATGATTAGGAATGGAGTTCCTGGGATGGAGTTATGAATAAAAGACCCCTTTTAAAGAAAAGCAGGGGGAAGAATAAATGAATGCTGATATCAAATGATGGTGGAAAATCTGGAAATCTGAAGATCTGTGCAAACAGATAGAAATGTCTGCTTAAAGAGAGATCTTCCACCCCACCTGGCCTGGCTTGCAGAGGGTATTTCTTGCACTTTATATTCATGTTTTATTTTGGTTTTATGTGCACATTTAGGGTCTACAACCTTTGAGCTGTCTCCAGGATGAAGAATGGAAAGGGAGACACACTCCAAAGCCCAAAAATTAAACTGGTGTAGATGTATATTAGGCCAAAATTACTGCTCCCCTGAGCAGCATGGCAGAGTAGAGAACCCAACCCTGTTGGGGTGAGACTTGCCAAAACCATAAATCAATAATTTGATTTATGAACTCATTGAACTAGAAGAATGGCAGTTAAAAAAGTTATATATATATACATATACATATACATATACACACACACATATATATGGCTAAGTCAGTTTTTTGAGGTCCTAGATGAGGAAAGATTTCCAAGATTTCCATAGAATCATGGAATGGTTTGGGATGGAAGGGACCTTAAAGATCATCTGGTTCCATCTCCCTGCCAGGGACATCTCCAACTAGACCAGGTTGCTCAGAGCCCCATCCAATCTGGCCTTGCACACTTCAGGGATGCTCTTTATCCTGTTTTATACCTCTTCATATCACTTGTACTCATCCCTCCTGTTTGGTGCAAGAAAAGACAAATTAAAGTTAAATAATAAAAAAGTTAAAAGTAATATTGCAAGCATTCCAATAGTTTGTTGGGTTGGTTTTTTTTCTGGTATTTTTTTTTTCCCAGCTCACTGAAGAGACAAAAGCAATTTTTTTATTCCTTCCCAGCCAGTTTGTATAGAGAAGTAATATGAGAGGATTAAGCCTTTATTCACAACATGTGGACAACAGAATTCCAGCTACGTTCCTGCAGAACTGCATCATTCACTCATCAAAATCATTGCTGGCAATCAGGTTTTCACAGTGTAGAAATTATGGAACAAACAGGTCACTTGAGCTTTTGTGGCCTGATTAATATATTATGCCACAAATAAATCTGTAAAAATAACTGATGTTTCATGAACTTAACTGGGGAAGGAAGTAGAGTTCTAA
Source organism: Pycnonotus jocosus (assembly GCA_013400435.1). Taxonomy (NCBI): domain Eukaryota; kingdom Metazoa; phylum Chordata; class Aves; order Passeriformes; family Pycnonotidae; genus Pycnonotus; species Pycnonotus jocosus. The sequence continues at coordinate 96,732 of VWYP01008955.1, read as the reverse complement.
TTTACCTACAGTATTTGTGCTTCAGCAAAAAAAGGTTTATTTTATTCCAAGACCAACTAGATATTTCCTTTTGAATCAGAAAAATCAGTTTTGTTTCTTTGCTCTACATTTTTTTCACCCTTTTGAGTGTTATTTGAGTGTAAATTTAAAAATGAAACATCATTGCAAAATGCTGGATCAATATTAAACAAGTATTTGAACATTTCTCATGAAAAAAAATCGCAATGATTTTAGCCAAAGAATTTGGAGAAATTTGCCAACTCCCATATGTATATTTTGAGTCAAGAAAGTTGTACCATTCTGTTGTCTTATAGGTTGATGGAAATGCATGGTAAGAAAATTTCCTTGTTTCATATTCTTTAAGCTTTGTTGTTTGTTATTGCTGTTTACTTTCAAAATTAGAGCAAAGTGGATTAGAGCAAAGTGAATTTTGTGAATGTGTTTGTGAATTAATGTCCTTCCCTACTGGAAATATTCCCAGTTTGTTCTTTGCCATCCTGTCTTTCCCCAAACAATTTCTCCTAAAATATTTCAAGGGAGAAATAAGTGTCCACCAGGACTGTAGGTAGAGCTTCCTCTGCTAAACAAGCAGTGTGATTGCTGGAGAAAAAAAAATAATACAGGCCCAGCTGATGACATTGTAGTTGATACAAATCAGAGTGTCCCTGCAGAGCCTCCCAGATTTTTTGATATCATATCTATAAATCAGTCTAAGAATCAATTTGAGCTTGGCTGCATAGATGGACATGAAGATGGAGGGGATTGCTTGCTCTTCAGCTATTAACACAGAAGGACACAACTTCTGTAATAGTCAGTGCTGCATTTTTATTTGATGTACAGCTTTTTCACATATTAGACTTCTGAAAGACTGCCTGGCAGGGGTAAATATGATCATCCTGCACTTGAGATTAATAAAAAAGGATTTTCAGGCCTCTTAGTTTATTTCTATCACTCCAAAGAAAAATCTTTTCATAAGGCAGTAAGTACATCAGCAGCCAGTTCTTTTCTAAGAATGTTAATTATATTCTCTCTGTATGAATTAATTGTAATTCCTTTTGACTATAGTGATATTGTTTAGAGGAATTATCTCTCAGGTCAGATGAAAAGGTTTGACTTTGTGTGACACACTGGAGTGATTTTCTCTCCATTGTAGTATTTAGTATTCCTTAGCAGGAACTTTGTGAAGAATTAAAAACCAAATTAAACTGAGAAAGGGGGCCCCTCCACTGATTTCCTCATTTAAAACATTATACAGAGAAGCTCCTCCATGGACTGTCATGCACAGCCAGACAATGGAACAGACACTTTCTCCTCCACAGAGCACCTTTGGAGCAGCACCATGACATGTCCCCAAGTGTACTCTGCTGTGATATGGTTACAGCAGAGACAAGTGGAGATTAGGGCGCAGGCGGAAGTTATCAGTAGCTTCACACCTGCTTAGCCTGGTTCTGAAATTCCCTCTGATGTGTGAGAGTCTGAAACACAGCCTTCCTGTGCCGAGGTATTTATGGAAACTGTGTAATCTGCAGGAAAAAGCGTGGGGTGCACACCTCTCCCGAGCTCTTCACTGCTGCCTCGGGTGAGAGATTTTTGGGCATGGAAACTCAAGGATTCAGATGGTCTCCAGCTCTGCAGGAAGCAGCAGATTCTCCTGGGTTACATCTCCCATGCTCCTGAGCTTCCCAGGACATGGAGCATTTTGAAGCTGGAGAAGCATCTTAAATCCTTTCCTTGTGGGCTGGATCCAGGAGTTAGGCTGCTCATAAATGCTCTCTGGCTTTATGGTGTTTGACTTCAGAGCCTTGAAGAAAGGCCCTGAGCCATCTTGTTCAGCCTGGAGAAAAGGAGACTCAGAGGTGCCCTTATCACTCACCACAAGTCCCTGGAAGGTGGCTGTGGTCATCTGAGGTTGGTCTCTTTCTCCAGGCAGCAACTGACAGAAGGAGAGGACACAGCCTTAAGCTGCACCAAGGGAAATTTAGGTTGGATATTAGGAAAAACGTTTTTTATGGAAAGAATGATAAAGTACTGGAATGGTCTGCCCGGGGAGGTGGTGGAGCCACCATCCCTGGATATGTTTAATAAAAGACTGGATGTGGCTCTTGGTGACATGGTTTAGTTGAGGTGTTAGGGCATGGGTTGGACTTGATGATCTCATAGGTCTCTTCCAACCTAGAAATTCTGTGATTCTGTGAATTCTGTATGAGTGATGTTGGCCATGTGGCCTCATGGAAAAGCAGGTGGGATACGTGGAGGAAACTGGGCTGTACAGAGGCCTAATTCCTAAATTATTCTATGATTCAGAGTGAGTTCATCCACAAGAGCTTTTTGAGGCTTTCAGGAAGACTCTGACAAACAGGGAGGTCAAAAGGTATGCTCTGGCTGTTTAATCATACTATAGTTTAGTAAATTTAGCCTTAAAACTTCTTTTCCTTACGTGTCTTACTACTGCTCACCTGGCAGCTCACGTGGAGGGCAATAAACACTTCGAAGCTCTCAGTTATTTCTTTGTCCTCCCATCATTATTTCAGGAATTATTAAACAGAAGTTAAACTGGCAATAACACATTAGATCTGTTAGTGAGACTCTGCATTAACCCAACACAGTCTGAATTGGCCTTCTCTAGGACACAGCATCCCACTGGTTCTCATGGCAGTGGCTCTGGCCACCAAAGCCCCATCTCCACTGCCTCCCCCACTGCTCTGCTCCTCCACAGGCTGCTTTCAACAGCTCAGTCACTCACAAGCTGGCAACAAGTGCAAGACTCATGATGAAGCTATAGGGATGTGGAGCAAGAGGTTTTTCTGCACATACCCCGAGTTTAGAAGTCCTAGGAAGGCCTCGGGATAACAATGAACTCATCAACTTCAAAATGCAAAGACCATTTGATCTGATTCAGCTCCCCTGTGAAAAAGTATTCAAAGTAAAATTAGATGGAAAACAGAAGGGAAAATTGAGACCAAAATGCTAGTAGAAAATAATTGCTTTTCAAGTTGGAAGGTAGGGAGTGTGAAGTGGGAAATCTGGTTGTGTGCATCTCTGCCAGGAGACAAGAGAAGGGAAACAGAGCCCTAAAGCTTTGAGCACAGTGACTCTGGCTGGGAGATCCTGCACATTAAATGCAGCTGTGCATGATTGCAGCACTCAGAGGAATCAGCTGGTTTGCTCTCCTTCAGCTATGACATTGTTTAAATCAAAGAAATACGAGAAAGAAAAAAATCCTCTCCTGGATTGGCATCTTTTCACTCTCAGATGTAGGCAGGGATGTGCCTGGGGCAGAGATAGAGGCTGCAGTGTCTCCTTTCAGGTATAGCATCCCTGAGAATGGCAGCACAACCCTTCCTCAGCAACATTCAGTGATTTTTGTTGTGTATTTTCCCCTTCTGCAGTGGGAGATGAATGTGGAGGAGAGTGCTCCATGACACAGCAGTTATTGTGCTCTTCCTCTCTGCTGAGCAGTGAGCTGGGTGTTGATCATGACCAAAGGATGAAGGGTGAGAGTGCCCATTGTGCCCCATCAACCATCCTCAGCCACACTCTGCAGAGATGCCAGTCCTCCAAAGGAAAGAAAATGTACTCAATAAACTTGTGTCCTGACCTCCTCTTTTTTTATTTCTTGTCATATTAAAAGCAGTCTCTGTTCTCCTCAGTCTGAAACCCAGGGTTTTGTTTTGATGATTTCCAGTTTCAATAGTTCAGTTTTAGTTTCACCTTCTAATTTGTATTCCTGGTATCAGCTGCTAAAGGAGCAAGTTAAATAATTTGAATTCACACTGATTTAACATTACTAATTGCGCTGCCAAATGCTTTCCAACCTTGCTGTTTCTTTTTCAAGAGACATCAAAACCTCTGATAAGTTTAAGATCCTCCATACTTAAAAGAAGGGAGAGAAAGAAAGAGCAAATAAGGCAATAAACCTCGGTGGAGCAAATTATCAATTACAATCAGTTAACTGTGTTATCTAACACTGTGCCTGCCATGGAGAAGAAAATTTTCCCTCTCTGTAGGTGGCTGTGCACGTATTGCAATAGAAGTATTTATGCTGCTGTCTCCACCAGCTCAAAGAACAATGAGCAGCAGCCCTGCACTGAGCACAGTCAAAGGCAAAACCTGGGGGAGAGGGGAAAGCCCTGGTTCCCATAGCTACAACGAGCCATTAGGAAGACACACACCTCCAAAGGCTGAATTAGAAAAAGTGCTTTTAACTCAACGTATTCTCTTTAATTTCAGCAATTTTCCCCTAACTATTATACTGCTGTTCCCCTAACTATTATACTGGTTGTGTTGACAGCTGCTGGAGCCCTGCAGCCCTCACCTCCAGCAGCTGCCACAAAGAAGCCAAGCACACACTTTGGAGTTAAACCACCAATAAACAGCTTATCAGCAGAACCAAATCTCCCTCCTGTGGGTGGGCTGACCACCCTGCAACCTTATGACAATTTAAGAGCTCAGAAGAGAAAGAACCTTGAAATAAGGGGGGTGTGGGGGTGGAGGGAAGAGAGCTTTGCTGTTTGTACCAGTCTGAATGCATGTATGAGGGGTGCAATTGTCTGGATTAATTGTTATTATTTCTATTGCTATATCATTATTATTACTATCAACAACAATAATAATAATATCATGGATGTACAGTGCACAGGTTTAGTACCATCACATCTTTTTCCTCTGTTTGTGATAAAGCAAGCTATGCCCATATAAGAACTGATATAATTGTATTTACTCTGTGCATTGGTATGTGTGTGGGGGGCTTGTACTTCTGTAATTATATTACTGTGTGTAGCAGTCTGTGTAAAAATAAGTTCTTAAAATTATTTTCAGGAGTCACATTTTCCCCTTGAAGCCTCCTGCCTTTGTTTGCTGTTATATAACCACATTTTGCTTTGCTTTGAAATATTTTCCCTTCTCTGTTGCTGTTGGAAATACCCACGCAAACCAAGAGGAGAAATGGGCTATAAAGGGAACAAACAAAACTGAGTATTGACTTAAATTCGTTTTGGTCTGGCTCCAAATGTTGCCAAACACACAAGATAAATACATAGAGAGTGGAGAGAAACTGTCCCCCTCTCTTACTTGCTTATGGTGCCACTTGCAAATACCATAAATATAAAAAAAAGGCTAGCAAGGATATACATAATATTAAAACATTCAGACTCCTTATGGGCAGGACCCAGATTCTCAAAATTTTTTAATAAAAACATCCTTGAGGACCCAATGGGAGTCAAGAGTACATGTAGGTAAGGGGAAATAAAGGCTGTCTTCACTATATTTATCTCAAAGATATTCTCTGTTTTTCTATTTTTGTAATCTATTTTTTCTTTTTTACTGTTGACAGTCTTATAATTTTCGTGTCTTTCAGGCCTACAATTTTATAATCATGCTTTATTGCCAAACTGAAGCTCGGTTTACAGTATTTTCTAGAGGCTCAGCTAAAAATTGGACTCTCTTAGAAAAACCTGTGTCCACACATGCATATGCACATGTCTAAAGGCTATCACCCAGCAAATTTACAGCTGGGTGCTTAAAACCAAGACAAGCATTAGAAATGAAATATGACTAGCACTTCATAAATGGAGCACTGGGTGAGAGAAATTGTGTCACATCCAAAATGATGAGATCCTCCTCCCTCATCTTGGGCCGTGCCTTCTTGGCACTACAGCTACATGAAAGCTCTCCCATTTTGTCTCAGAGTAATTGATTTTATGGTATTTCAGGCATCCCACCTTTGAATTCCACCCCAAACTCTCATCTAAACCTTCCTTGCCTCAGTCTTTGGATAAGACAGATCTCCTTGGCTGTGCCTCTCCTTGCCCCAAGTTGTCCCTCTGCTCCTCCCTGCCCACAGGAGCCCCAAACCTCTGTTGGTAGCATGAAGTTACCACCTTTATCATTAACACTCTTTAAATTAAAATGTCCTATAATCCCCAGTGTCACCACAGTGTGTCCTGCCCCTTCTGCCTTGCTGGATGTGACTCCCTGGGTGCCTCCTTTATCCCAGCCTGTCTGTGCTGCACAGGAATCAGGTGCTGCTGCTGTGAAGAGATTTAAAAGGAGCAAATCCTGGTGCCAGCATTGCTTCCAGACTTCACAATTACTGGAGAAAAGGGGCTACAATGAGTAAATGACAAATTTATGGCATTCTCAAGGCAGTCCTTTATGCTGTCTTCAACCTTGACTTTATGGGTGGATTGTCTGGGAAGAACCGAATCACAAGGTCATTTCCTCCTTCATGATCCTTCTCAAGAACCCTCTTTACTGGGGTACCTGAAGGAAATTAGCCACTATACAATAGAAATGGCAAAAGGGTCACTGGCCAAGCTTAGTCTGAAGGGAACACTCCCATGAACCCTCCCTACATTGTCTGTAAATTGAGGAATCTCAAGGCAGGGTATGTCCACAGGTCTGTTGGGGACTGTGACTGCTGCTGGAATGCTACCATTACAAAAAATAACATCAGTAATATTTGGGCCTTCATTTAAAAAAAATCCGTCTGGATGATATTTATCAAATAGGCAATTTATACCATCCTGTGCCATGAGGGTCTCATTAATGAGGCTAAAAATGCCCAGGATTGCCTAAATGCACTGGTGAGTTTGGACTCCAGTCTACATTTTTGCACTTAATGTGCATTCTAGAACTATTTCCCCACAATGCTTAATGAATCTGGGAGCAAATTAATTTAGAAAAATAAATTCAAATAGACTTTTCTGAATCAATATTGCAGCATTTCACATTCTTGATAACTTGAATCATAGTGCTGAAGCAATATTCAGCTGCTGTAAATTGCCACAGCTCCACTGAAGCCAATAAAGTTACAGTAATTTATTTCATCTGAGGATGTGATTTTTTACAGAATAGTTCTGACCTTATTTAATTGTGTGGTTTGTTCATTTATTTGTTTTAATAGATGGAGGAAAAAGGGCAGACTCCTGCATTTGCAGGCAGAATGAAGTGATTACTGCTGCCAATAAACTGGGGGGTACCAGTGGCAAGACTAGGATTGCCAGCAGCTGCTGTTTTGTAAGGGAAAGAGCTCAAACCAAGAACAGAAACAGGGAATTTGTGTGACTTCTTTTCTCTTTCTTTGCTTCTATAAGAGAAAAATCGGAGTTATGGAAACACACTGGAGACATTCCAAGGTTTTGCATGATGTAATTTCATTAAAGTGCACTAAAACTGCAAATACATGCATGTCCCAGTGAGGTTTTCTGGTGGCCTCTAGAACCTGGCATTAATGCTGGTTAGAAAGAGAATTTCAGAGAAGGAACAGATACACAGGAGTTTTTCTTACAGCATAAACTGGGAACTTTGGGAACTGCTCATTGAGGACTTTTTTGACCTGGATTGGATATTTCTAGGCCAGAGGTGTGAGTAGCCCTGCATTCAGTGACTCCCACTGACTCTTGGCAGCAAATTTATTCTGCAGCTTCCACAGGGTTCTGTGAGAATTAATTCCCTGGCCTTGCATGAAAAGATCTTTTTTTCTCTCAGCTCTGAAATTGATGGTTGATAATTTCATTATCAGTCTGCCTGCTGTTGTATTGTGAGAAACAGTGAATAAATCACTTCCCATTCTTCATATCTGCCTCAGCCATATTCCATCTCTGTCCTCTATTATCTAGTCTATTATTATGTATTTTCTGTCACCTAACCTATCCACTCTCCATGTAACAAAACTGTGGGATAAATCTGGTCTTCCCATCTCTGTCTTAGTTCCAGTTCATTCCTTTAAGGTGGTGTGAAATTGATAATAAGTACATAATGTGGAGCAATAATAAACAGGAGCATAATGTTTGATTTTTCTTCTCTTTGCCTTTCCTAATCATTCTTAATATTCTTTGTTTCTGAGTTCCTGAGCATTGGTGTGTCAGGTATTCAAAGTGTTCAGTGAATCCTGAAGGGCTCCAAGTATTCTTCTTAGATGACAAGAGGTAAATCACCACCTAAGTGACTGTCTAAAAGGCTGTACATCTCTGCACACCTGTACATGCAGATGTGTGGCAGCACTGCCTGTTTCTGTGTCACCCTTCACCACCCTGCAGTTACTAATATGGAATTGAATACAAACACTCATGATCTTCTGAGATACTTCACAGTCAGCTTTAGGTTAGCCTTTTACACATAATTTTGTAGGAGCTAAGGTTATCAGGGCCCTTCTTCTCTGCTTCCCGCAATGTTTATGGATATGTTGAGGAGCCCTGGGCCCAGGTCCAACCCATTAGTGGCACCACAAGTGACAGTATTATACTGTGAAGAAACTAATTATTCTTGTCTTTTCTTTCCTTTTTAAAATTTTATTTTATTTTTCTATTTTCAAGCATTCTACTAATTGATCATTGTCATTTGTGCTGTGAATATTTAGTTTTTGCAAGGGCTGTTGACTCATGGCAATGGCAATGACTCACTGCCATTTTTTGGGCAATGCAAAAAGACTGCATCACCTCTAATTTTTTTTTGCTCCTCACCTCTTCTGACAACTGTGTGATATGTGAGGCTGTGTGATATACGACTGCCCTTTGCAAAAGCCATGCTGTCTTTTCCTTGGCATTTCTTCCACATTCTTTTTTCTTAATTACTATAGTTTCTAATGTTTGCAATCCAGAAACCAAGTTATTGGTCACTAGTACCCATGACAACTCTTCAAAAAATTTTTGCTACCACTTCATCCTGTTGCTCTAAAACCTTATTTCAGGACACTTCAACTTGTAGCAATGTCTCCTTTGCTCTTCCAGGGCCTCCATGCAGAAGGTAATGAGTAAAATTGATGATAAGCACGTACATAAAAGATCCTTCCTTTTCTGAGACCTCCAGTTTTTGACCATATTTTTCTTCCTCTAAAGATGTTTTTCTCCTTATGATGCAGTTCTCTGGAAAAAAAAAAAAAAAAAAAGTCTTTTTTGAATTGATTGTTTATTCCCTACCTTCTCACTTGTCATTCCATCTCTTGCTTTGTGTACAGAGCACTAATGTCCTCTGGTAATGACAGCACTGCCATGCACTGCTGCCTTTAGCCTTTATTGAAGCTGCATCAATTTTCTACCTTGCCCTGGCTTGCCCTGACAGCTACCTTCAGATTTTTCTATTGTGCCTCACATTGTGAATATTTATCCATTAGTTCCAAATCATTTTCAGTGTGAAAACAGATACTCCTGATTCTGCCTCATTTCCCCCTCTCTCAAACACAAGAGCATGCATACAGCCCTGACTCCTTAATGGTGGATAAAATCACTGTTTTCCTGTGAGAGAAAAGGCAAAGAAATAGGGACATGTCTTGAGCTGGAAGAAATTGATTTCTTCAAGGACTACCTTGGGAGACACATGGTTTATTTTGGACAACAAGTGGGAGTGTACTCTTCTGACTTGTTGATGACACATCCCAGGTACAGAGAGGCCACTCAGAATATTTCACAGGCAGAACTCAAGGACCATTTAAACTGGAGGCATTTTAAACTGGATTAGTTTCACAGTACAGAGTGTAAAGTCATATATGGACCTATGAGAATACTTGCTGCCATTAGATGCTTGCTATTAAAAGCCCTTCTGCTGGGATGGCAGAGCAAAGACAAGATGAAGACACATAACCTTGCATAGAGGCTGTCAACATGACAGAAAACTCAAAGACCCTGGAAACCCAAGATGGATTAGGTGAGTTAATTCCTGCAGAGAGAGGGGTGTACACATCCACACTGGCAGGTGCAGCATCATTTGGTCACCTGGCATCAAAACTGATTGCTTTGAAGTGGAATGCATGATTGACAAGGGCTATTAAGAAGGTCAGAAAAATGAAGAAGCATAATAAATGGAGGGGTACTGGAAGAGCCTGGCTTGATTAATTTACTGGAATGGGGGTGACAGGAAGGATGGTTTCTGCTGATAGACACCTTGGTGGGGTGAATGATAAACAGGCAGGAAGGAATTGTGGCCAGGGAGTAAAGCTGGCAAGAGAACAAACAAAGCACCCAACATGTGAGAGAAATGAAGCCTGAATCTCTGGAGAAGGCCCCAAGCTGATGGGCAGGGGAGCTTTTGGAGGTTTGGAGCACCCTGGCAAAGAAATAAATCCTTTCTGGGAGGATGCACAGTGTCCTCACCACCTGCAGTGAAAACTTGGAGTTCCTCCTGCTTTTCCTACCAGCTCACTGCACATCCTTAGACACAACTTGCTGTTCACTGGCCCTGGTCTCCACACTGGTAAAATCTAGGTAATTATACTGATAACTTCAGTACAGAAAAGGTTGAAACCTGCCAGCAAGGAGGGCTAAACAGCATAGAGGTGTTGTTATTCTCATTTCCAGCTACTTCAGAGGAAAGCAGAATCTGCCTTTGCAGCCATCAGGTGAGGGGGTGAGAACAAAAGCTGAGAGAATAATGGCTGTGTTACCTGCACAGCTGCAGGCAAAACCCCAAGTGTTTTATACAGAGAATACAACCTAGAGAGATTCTTTATTTACTTTTTAATAATTCACCTCTCCATGTACCACCAACGATGTTTTGAAATTAATAAATTTCCTGACAGCAGGGAGTGTAACTCTCTGCATCTTTTTTCACAATGTTTTCTTTTGATCATTGCCTTTTCCACAATAAGCATCTATGCTGAAAGTAGCTGCCTCTTGCTCATAAATGAATAGCTGCCTTCATGGTCTGTGCCACATTTATTTTAACTTGGTCAGCCTGGCTAAAATTAGATGACTGCTACTGAAATCTAAAATTCAAAGGAGGTCAAAGTTAACCAGATTAGTGCGTTGTCAGCTGTGTTTTAAAATCCTAAAATAAATTCCTAAAATATTGGTGTATTCCCCACCAACCAGGGAACATTAATCACATATGAGGTGAAAAAATGCAGCTGATCCCACAAATATTTCCAAAGCTAAATTTATGGAACCACTGCTCACCCACAGATAACATTTCTTCATCTCTGTTGTCAACAGTACCTGTTTTAAGAGGGATCCTTTAGGTGTCTCTGCTCTTTGGCCATACCTCCATCCTCTGCAGGCTTCCTAAAGCTGAGAAGCACCAACATGAAGCACTGAAATTGTCAGCTGGGATTTCACCTGGGGCCCAAGGGTGCCAGGCTGGGGTCCATGTGGTTTGTTCAAAGCATCTTCAGCTCCAGTTTGACTGATGTGGGAAATTCTTGACTACATACTGGTCTTTTTATAGCACTGGGAGATCTCATTTCTCTTAGTGAAAAATGTTTCTTTTCTCACTCTGTCGTGAGATTTTTTAAATAAACAAGTAACACTAATGTAGTTTTGTAGCAATATTTCTTCTGTGTATACTGAAAGAAATGCAGTGTTTAGTCACTCTTTTCCATACAAAGGTGGGTTATATCAGTTTTAGAAAGATAGAAGTCATTGCAAGTGGCAGAAAAAAAAAATCTCTATTTAAGGGCAGATGCCCCCAAATGCAGCAGGACATGATTCTCCATTACTTGCACTGTTAAATTTCTCAGAATATTCACATGCACACTTGACTACACTGAAAAATCCTAATAAAACCAGATTGCCAAACAGAAAAAGGAAAAAAAGTTACGCAAGATAAAAGGGCTGTAAGCGCAAAAGTTCATTGAGACTGTTACAGAGCATGAGCAGATTTACACCTTGAAGTACTAAAAGGATGATGAGTGTTTGACAGTGCCAAATGTGGTCTTTAGCTTTTTGTCTAGAGGTGGCTCTTCTTGGTAAGCACAAGCATCTGTCTCTATCAGGAAATTCACTGATCCAAGGCAGCACAGAACTTTTGCCTTCAACATGACTTTCATGCCTTCCCTCTCAGTTTGCTTCAGCTTAAGGTACTTTCTCTCTGGTGCATTCAGTCCAAAAAATGCCAGGGGTGCTTCAGTGGTACCCCTGGTTTGCTCAGAACAGCTGTGAAAATAATAAGGCATCTTTATTTTGAGCATAAAATTGAAGGCAGCACCGTGCACCCATGGATGTTCAAAAACCCAAATGTAGGGGCTCATTGCAACAATGATAAATCAGGAGTATCATCAGTTCTTCTGCAAACTCTGAAACTGGGCTTCATCTCATGCTGCTTCATGTAACTTAAGAATTTACAACAAGCCACTGATGTCCCCTCCATAGCCAAAAGAGAGGGAAATACACTTCTAGAGGAAAAGCCCTTCCAGTTTACATTGCCTGTGCCCACAGTAAGCTAAAAGTAAAAAAAAAGCTTTTATTAGTGACTGAACCATTAGACGATCCTACCTTCACTGCCAGTTTTATTTTAACTGAGCAACAGACATCCCTGCTTTGCAAGATTTTGCCTTGAGGAAGGTATTTTTACTATGGCTCACCAAAATATCAAACCCAAACAAACTGTTTGAAGTGAAAAAAATAGTTTTTTTGGCCAGACCTTGTCACATATGTTGCCTCTTTACCAAACCACATACCAGTGCTCACCAGTCACTCCTGGTTTCATGCAATAAGATGCATGAAATTGAGGATTGAGGATGCATGAAATGTGCATTCTGACACATTGGACAGCAAAGGAGAGCAGAGTTACCTGTGGAGGGTGGCATTCCCTTCACTGGTGGGTGTTAGACAGAACTTGGTAACTCACTTAATGTAGTTCCTTCCAGCCCCTTTCCTACACATCTCTGGAATCACTAAAACACCAAAAACATAAATAATATGAAATAACTGCGAGATGGGGAAGAGGGTTACAGTGTGCAAACAGTGAGTGTTTAGTGAAAAAAAATAAGAACAAAGGAAACCACGCTATTTTTTATGTCCAGCCGTGTGCCAGTTCTCCAGTCCTCCTGAAAGGCTTCTTTCAAGATGTTGGTACTGCATTACTTGACAGCCTGCTGCTTCCAAACTCAGAATTCCTGGTGAGCTGCAGTCTGCAGTTAAGATTTGAGCATTCAGAAAGGACTGTAACTGAATTTCGATGCATGTAACTCTTAAATTACACAGTGCTGTAAAGTATTGATGTTTGTACTTGATAGCTTTAATATTGCTATTTATGTCTCAATAAATTATACTTGCAGAAGTAAAAACGGAAAAGCCAGACTGCATTAATATCTACGCTAAACATAAATCTCAAAATATAATTGATATGGATATTAGCAGTGCAATTTCAATAATATTAAACATGCCTATGGCTTGTGATAGGATCTTCTAAATGCAATGTAAAAGGAATAATGTGAATCAGGTAAGAAATATTTATCACAGAAGAACTGGTTTGAATGGAAGATTAAACCCCAGGTATTGATACCAGACATTGATTTGAAGTGGGAAACTTTACACTTTTGATAAACCAAAGCTAGATAAAAATAAATTCTTTTTAATATGACATTAAATGTGCCTCAAATTTGAGGTCTGCAAATTATTCCTGTAATCATTGTGGGGTTTGCAGTGGAGCATACTTACATTATTTTCTCTGGAGAGAAGACAACTTTTTACTTGCCAGTCATGCTCCACAAAAGTTGGAGATGGAAAACATCTCCCTAAAGTGAAAGTGTGTCTATTAAATATTTAAAAACAGGCACCCTATAGCAGAAGTTATCTGGCAAGTCAACTGCAGGCTTGTTGATGCCTCAGATCGTATTTCTGAAACAGCAGGGCACTGCATATCACCCTGAACAGGGCTGTGTTTTTACAGCAATAAATCAGTATTCAGCTCCTCTTCACCATCTGACTTACAAGATTGTTGTTCACATTATATGTTTGTGCTTATTATGGGCTGGAGGAAGCTGAGAAACTCATAAAACGAGCTTATCTTTTGTGTTAGGGTGAGAAGTGCTTTAAATTGTTTCAACCATGAACTCCATAGATAGTGTAGCTACCCATATGTGAAATTACATTCCATAAAACAGCAATTTCACCCAAATCCATTAATGAATTTTCTAGCCTCCATGGGTTCCAGCATGGTTTTAATTTGAGTAGGGCATCTGCAGAGAAGAAGAGGATTGTTATGTGAAAAACATCATTGACAGACTCTCCTGCCCTGTGGAGGCATCTGAGGAAACCTCTGGAAAAGTTATCAGGGTTGATCCTTCCCGTTTCCTGGTAAACTTTCACGTATGAAGAGATGGGGTGGAGGAGGGTGAGGATTTTTCCTGCTTCTCTGGGTGCAGGAAAAATAAGACCAGGAAGTGCAGATAAATTTATTTCACTGTTACATTCAGCCTAGAGATTGCTTTAAAAATGTCATTGATTTACCACAGCAATCTGATAGTGTCAACACAATTAATTATCTTTTCTCCAGGTTATTTAAAGATGCTTCAACATCTGAGCTGCCTTTCTGGCCTTCTATGAATGCCATGCAGCAAACTTTTGGAAAAATGTATTAAAGCCCTGAAATAACTGATTGTAGAAATAGAGACAAAAAAGCTTCTCTTTTACCTCCTTTTGCTCAGCACTTGACATGATTACAGCACCTTCAGCATGCAGAAAATATTCAAGTATCTTCAAGCATCATGGTAAACTTCCAGTAAGCAAGACAGGCATTCACTGTGCACTACATGGCTTAACAAAAACTGTGTCTATACATCCAGAAAACAAATTGGGACTCTGAAGGAAGTGGTATTGGTGGGGCTTGATGCTAGCTGGAGTCTAGACAAGATTTTTAACTTGGTTCATAAAACAGAATTCCTGCACTGTAAGGGGAAAAGAATGTTTTGGGCTTGATAAGGTAAGAACATGTTTTTGTTTGGATGGCATACTCATCCATCACTTGTAGAATGGACTGTTAGTATTTTCCATGAGTCTCTGTATTCCAGGAAGCTTGTTCAGGATGATTTATTCCATTCACTAGTGTAGTTTTATGCTGGCATTACATAATGCCAGAGTGCTACAAACTGCACAAGTTAGCAGCTGACTTCTGAGCAGAGTTTAATAATGATTTCATGTGCAAAGAGCCACTCTAGAGCCAGCCAAAACAAACTGGAAGCAACTCAGTGTCTCAGAATTAGAGTTAAATCCCTAACTGATTTGGGTCTACACTGCCTGGAGGCACTTGATCTTTTTCCATCAAACACTCACTGAGATTAGCAGCATGACATGGCTTTTTTTGATGTAAAAGACAGACATCAATAAGGGATTTTCTAAGAAATGTTTCTGATTCTGGACTGTTTTTTCTGCTGCCGTAAATATCAGAGCTAATCCCTCCATAAATGCTGCAATTGCTTTCTTTTCCAGAATTGAGAAATTTAAGAAGAATCTGGAGCAAGGGTGAGATGGGGCTTTGTTTGCAAGCTGTAATGAAGTAATGGTGTCAGCCCAAGATGTGGAGAGAGATTCATGATTCATGATTCATGATGAGAGATTCATCTCCTTTAACTGCAGATGTATCCAAGTATAACATTTCACCCAGACTGGTTTCTTTTGAGTGAACCTGTGTCTATAGTCGTTGGGAAAAAAAAAATCCTGGATTGAGAACATCTACCTCACACTGGACATCTTGCATACATTTTGACTGTCTTTAAATTTATATATTGGAAATGTTTATTATTGGAAATATTTGCACCTACTAATTTCCTGCTCTTCTATTGATAATGGAAATACAATAATTAACAATTTGCCATGTATAAGGGAAAAAATATGAAATGCCTCATAAAAATTGAATTTTGGGATTTAACTCCAGGTCCCCTTTTTATCTTGTTTTTATGTATCTTAAAGGCAAGAAATAAAACATGTCAGACAGAAATACTCCAGATCTCAGACCACCATCTGCACCCCTAGTTCACTAGTGGGTTTTTTTCCTTTTTTGTTTTCTTGCCTTCTGCTATTATTACTTGCCAGATCCGGGATCTTGTTATCCCTTTCCTCTCCTAGCCAGACTCTGAGCAGGAACACAGAGCATGGATCAGTGTCTGAATATTTCCTCACAGCTCAGCAGCCTTGCTGGCTCCCATGCATGGAGAAGTTTGGATTTCCCAGCAGTTTAGTGCTGTGATTTTTCACATTTGTCTTGCAGGCAGTTGCTCATCTCAGGCCTGATGTGGCCAGACAGGCACAGGGCTGAGGTCAGGCACCCCAGGGGATGAGCAGGGAGCCTCTTGCCTGTGAGAGGAATCCTTTGAGGCTTTGTTCTCCAGGGCTCTGCATGCTGGGGAGATGCTCTAAAAAAACTAACACCAACAAGTCCAAGGGTGCTGCTCTGTCCCTACACCCAGCTCCCTGAGCCTGGTGAGCAGCAGTGTGATTTTTGAATGCTGGGGGGGAAAAAATCCAACAGAAATTGCTTGACAACAAGCAGGAACTCACAGGAATTAACCAAGAAATAAGATGCTCAAGACATTTTTGTCACACACATCTAGCTTGCTTCCTAATTCCCATCAGTCTTTTTTTTCCTTCCACAAAGTCATAATTTCTGGCGTACTCTGCAGTCTGATGGTGCTACAATGACTTTTTTTAAGGACATCTCCCTTTGGAATATTTGTGTGTGTGGTTTCTTTGTTCTGTGAGCAGAATATGCCTGCCAGCGAGACAGAATCTCATTTAGTTACAAAATACACTGATTCTCTTAATGAAGTTGTGGATCTGCTCTGCAGATGAGGACCTCCTCAGCTTCTCTCAGTAGGACAATTATGGTTTGTTTTAAAAGTACAGAAATTCTCTGAGGCACCAACTCCTTCAGTTTTTTAGCAGGCTTTGTTGAATTATGGGGTTTTTTTTCAATGCAGTGCCACAAACTTGGCCCTGCATTCTGTCCTGAGAGAAGGGCTTTAGTTTTTGGGAAGGATGCTTTAGTCTTCATTTATCACATTACTATTCTGCAGGGGTTTGCTTGAGCAGAATTGAGTTGTGTCACTTGAGCATGCATTTTAAATTAAGATGGGGTCATCCTCTTCTGTGTGTGATAATCATCAGCTGCCTGAAGCACACAAGAAGATGTGTTCAGACAGGTAGGTTGGAGCTTTCTGGCGATGAAAATTGCACAAATCTTAAAACTTACTAGGCCACACAATTAAACACTTGTTCTTTTTTGTTTATGCCCTGTAGGTGTGTTTTTAATGCAGTGTGGCTCTTCCTATAAAGAGGAATCTGACTATCGTTCACAGAGGCATTTATTCTTGCTTTCTTATATGAACTCAGCTCCTCTTCCTGAGTTTCAGCTTAAAACATTTTTAAACTACTTAACTGCTTCTGCTGCCCATTCTGGCCACACTGCTTTACTTCTCACCATTGTACACATATTCCATCAGGCATTTGCAAAGCTGAAGTGGCAGAACTTCCCATCTCATAACATCCACATCACATCAGCCTGAAAATCTATCTCTCTTCAGCCCTTTCAATGTATTGGTGTTAGAATTGGAGCTGATGTTTTCATTCTGAGCAGGAGTGCCCACAGGACCCAGACCAGACTGGCAGAGTGCTGAGCTAAGCACAGGGTTTACATAATATGCCAATCCCTGCCCTCAGATCTTGTGAGCCAAATAAACAGGCCCAAGAGCAAGAGGAGGAAAGAAGAGAGGTGAAGTGACAGGTCAAGGTCACACAGCAGAAGCCTGTGGGAGCAGTGGGACCAGAACAGAGATTTCCTGAGCCCTGGGATAGCCCCTGTTGCACCAAGTGTGGGGTATTTCATGGAGGGGATCCACAGGCTCTGAAGATTCAATTTTTTTGTTGTTGCCTTCCCTCTGCTGCCCTTACATGTGACCAGCGGCAGCTGTGGTGCTGGCTACTGCCAAAGTAGTAAATAGAGTCTTTTATCCCCATTGAAAGGAGAGTGAATGATGTAATTTGGCTCCCCTTCCCTCCTGCTGGCTGCCAAGGCATTATTTCTGTATCAGTGCACATGGCCATTTGGCACAAACGGGACCCCTCTCTTTGTGGCAGTGGAAGCAGGATGTTAATTCTTTTTGATGTACCAGCAACGTATCTGGAGCTGTGCTGCCACGTGTCTTTCAGGAGGCAGCTGAATCCCAGTGTTCCCTCACAAAAAAGGAGTGTGGGCTCCTTTCACTGTGTGTGCAGAGCCCGAGGAGGTGACCACAAACCTCCTCCAGTGCAACCCTGCTGAGTGACCACAGTCCAGTTGTGCTGTGTGCTTTTAATTTCACTGGGATACTGAGGCTGTTTGTGCTGCTCATTGGGGTGGTTCTGCTCCAGAGCACCTCTGCATTAATTCATTAAACTTCTTTGTTCTGCAGCCTATAAATTTAAGCAGTATTCCTTTTAAAGGCTGGAGGAAGGATTCAGACACTGTGCAATGTAGGAAGTCATGTGGCATCCACAAGGCCGTATTTCTGCCTAGTCTGCCTCCCTCTTCCAACCATATGAAAATATTCTTACTCCAGTGCCTTTACATCAGGTCATTAACTTTGGTTTATTGCCTGTGAAGACAGTTCTGTGAATTTTCTTCTGGATTTTTGTGAACAGGAACAATTTGCTAGAAAGGGCGGGGAAGAAAAAAGGTTGCCTTCTGATGCCAGTGCAGATTTATGTGTTTGGACTGTCTAAGACCTGGATTTACTCTGTTTCCTCCTTGAGACCTCCTGTACCTCACATTGAATGAGGTGAGGGTATTATTATGAGATAATAATTTTTTCCTTTCTTAGGATATCAGACAATCTTTTTTTTTTCTCTCTTAGGAAAACATAAGAAAGTCCTGAACAAAAGAGTGCCAGCAAAGCTGCTAAAATCATTAGGAAGATGATAGTGAGTGGCTTTTTCATCCTGTGTTTGTCTCTGTTAGGAAAGAAAGAGCTTGCTTTCATTCAGGTAGGAGACACCTGACAAGGTAAGAGAGTCTGTAGTCTCAGGATAAAAAAACCAGAAAATGTACTATTCTGTCTCAGTCTGAACTGGCTAAAAGAGTACTTGCATAATGTCCACCCCAACACACAGAAATTCAGAGTGAGAGAAAGAGATGGTCCAGAGCCTCTTCCCAGCCCTGTTCCTCTAACCAGGACAGAATCAACAAGGCATGATTTTTAACTGCACATTAATTATAAGCTTGACAGTTCTCTCTTTCATTTTCACTACATTTTCAACTTACCTGCGTTGCCAGAGGCAGCTCTCATGTCTGCTCACAGGAGTGCTGTGAATGAATGGTTCAAGGTTTTTCATGGCCTCCCTGAGCTGACAGAGGCTCTTTCCTTCCTTTGTGTTTGGCAGTCAGAGCAGGGAGACAGATTGGACACGCCTGCATCTGTAGCATCCAGACTCTGCAGTAGTTGTGTTCATTGCTCCACTCTCCAGGGTAAATCCAGTGAACACTTGAGCATCCAGATGTGAGTCTGGCACTGGAGAGCAGGGGTACCTGAGAGGGTCACAGTTTAAGTGTTTGCATGTGGATGATTCTGGCCTAAAATGCCTGGGGCTGGTGCCCAGGGGCAGCCCAGTCACCAAAATGGACTCTTTGGGGTATGACTGCCCTTTATCTCATCCTGCCAGGGTGTTGCTCCTGGTCCCACCACTCCCTCTTCACTACACCAGTGCCATGGGACTGAACTGCAGAGATGCAGTGAGCAGCACAGAGAGCAATGCAGCAGAGCCTCAGCCTTTCCTTATCCTGCAGGATGACACCTATTCAGGCAGAAGGCTGGATTTGTCCCTTCATGCACAGAGAGAACACAATTTCCTACTTCTCTCCCTGCTTACCCACCCCTACCCCCAAATATCTTGGTTGCACCATCTGTATCCACATCTCACACAGTCTTTTATTCCCTGAGTGGCTTCTCTTGCCTTCTCCTGTTTCCATTCAGAAAATGCTTCATTAAAGAATTTTTCTCAAGAGAAGAAGCATTTAGCTAGAGGACAAGCATGTGTGTGTGGTTTTTTTCCCAGTAGTAGGATCTCTGCAGCCAGTCAGAGCCAATCTGATACAGGAGGATTCCAGCCCAGACTTCTTGATTCCACCTTGGAAAAAGTGCTTGTAGAGTGGATGTAGAGTTTTGTCACTTAGAGGTGAAGCTGCCCCCTCTGAGGAAAGGAATAGAGCTCAGGGGAGCCAGAGAGGATCAGGCTTTTGCTTTTGCTGTTTCCAAAGGAAGGAGTGCTGCAGATGTGAGGGGCTGTCCCATCATGTTTTACTGCCACCCTGGCCACCAATATCCTCTTTGGGAGTAGTCTGGCTATCAAAGGGAAAAACTGGTGGTGCTGATGCCTCCAGTCGCTGCCTGCTTTGTGGGTGCCTGTATCTCAGTGTGTGTGGGCAAGCAAAGCACCTGAGGAAAGGGTGGCTCCAGAACTTGCTGCCTGCTTCCATTGGAATTGCTTTTGGCCAATATGGCACTACCAGCTTGTCCAGTGCCCATCTCTGGCTGTGTGGGCACAGAGCTCAGCAATCCAGCCTCTCACTGGCCTCTCATCCCTGACTGTCAGCTGCTGCAGCTCTGTGTCTCTGGCTGTGCCCCTGTCTCACAGGGTTGCTTGTGGTAATCACTCAGTCAAGCTTCCTGCTGGCTGGTCCAAATAGGTTTTTATCCTGTCAAAAATGCATGGATGCTCTGTTAATTTGATAGTTTGCTGAGGCAGGATCACACACAATATCATTCATAGCAGCTTAACTTAATTCCTTAACTACTTTTGTTGCACAGTGAAACCTCTGAGCAACAGCAGTGGATCTAAACTTAATCTTGCCTTCCCCAGAGACAAAGGCGAAATCCAACCACCACTGGTGTTAGATTCAGCAATGGCATTAATGGCAAGAACCAGAGGCTGCAGAAAAGGTCTTTACAACCATCTCAATCTTCCATTGAGGAAAATATTGGATTTGGGATTGGGAGCAAATGCAGGTTTTGGAAGAGAAAGGATGAGTTGGTCCGAACATCACACCTCCAGGATAGTCCTCAGCCTCTGAACTTCATTTGGCACTACTTAAAATAACAGATGACTCTGTGACAGGTCTGAAAACTCCTCAGATATGGACTCAAGGAGGAAGATTCACATCTGCAATCCAGAACTGGAGCCAGACATAACTTGTGGAGCAGAGCCTTTTCCTGTACAGAAAGGTTTACATGCACTTCTTCCTGAGTTACCTCTGCTGCTGAGGCAGTCAGTAATAGTTGACTTTTGTTGGACTAAGCTCACTCTCCCTGCTAATGTTTCTGTGGAAGAGACACACAGGGACCTGTTCTGAGCCCTGCCTGTGTTTAGGGTATAAAACAAGATGCAGAGTGTCTGTTCTGTCCTCTCTGCCAAAGACAGGATGTTCTCAGTCACTTGATAAATGAGGAAGACTTTCCCCTCTGGTCTGTTTGTGTGTGTCCCCAATATCCTAGCTCTAAACCTCTCCACAATTTATTGGAAACACTCAAACTCCCTATCTTCAGGGCTAGCCACTTGGCTGTTTCTTCACTAACATCCTAAAAACAAAGTCCCACAGCCCTGTGGATGCTCTAAAGCTGGAGCTTCGTTTCCAGCATGTCTGCCACAGTCAGAAATGCTCCTAAGTGCATCAGCATGGCACTGTAACAAATGATACAATTATTCCTGCATACAGCACTGTTACAAAGACACTTATTTTATCAGCCAGTGCATTTCGGTGGAATTTATTTCCCCTCTCCTGTTATTCATTTACTTCTCTCCTTTCATTGCAATAAAACTGAACAGAGGGGTGAAAATCTGGATGTCAGTTCAAAATGTTGTAGTAAATAATTCACAGTTATATAAGGAGAAATTGCTTTCTGTTGACTGCAGCTCACGCAGGGCATTGCATGCAGCTCAGCCCGGATAAACATGGTCAGCTCTGGATACACAAATTTACAGTCTGTCTGTCTTCTGTTTCTGCCTTGTCTGATGTTATATAGGCTGTATGAAAACTAGTGCCAGGTATTGACCCAGACTGGGGTAATGGATGGCACAGCTGGCTGAGGTAAACAGAGAATGGTTATTGTTTTCACCTTAGCCCCTTTCCTCCTTCACTGCTTTTGTCACCGAGAAAAGGCAGAGAAGTGAAATGTGAAACCCCCCCAGTTGCCTACATCTGTTAACCAATTTGTTTTTTTAAGGTGGAGGAAATGGGAGGGTAGAAAAGGTGAAGGTAGGAGTATGTCTTAATCTATGGGAGAGCCAGGTCAGCAAATAAATGTAATCATTCTTAGAGTTAGTGAGATCTGTGTCCATCACGTTAACCTGTGGGATCAATGACCCGTGGCTCCCACCTGGAGTGTGGCTGGAAATAATAGTTCTGACAATGGCCAGGCCTGCAGATGGAGCACAGACTTCCTGAGGCTGCAAACAGTGATTGAAAACTATCTGGATTAAGGAAACTAAAACCAACCAAACAAGTGGGAAAACAGCAACCCCTGTCTCTGCAGCTGGTTGACAGAACATTAATTCAGACAGCATTCAAAACATTAATCTTTACTTAGTTTCCAAATCTGAGCTGAAGCAGACAGGCTACAGTTACCGGATTTAGTATCGTAACTTGTGCTTTTTAAAGTTGCTTTTAATCTTTTTGATCCATGACAGGGTAAAATATCAGGGTGTGTCAGAGCTGGCAGCTCTGCAATGGATAATCTGGCTTGTAAATGCATTGCCTTGGATTACCAAAGGGGAGAAAAAGGTGTTGGATAAGAGGGGTTCAGGCTATTAATTACACTTAATATAATGGTCTGCTGGATACAGTGGTTGCACAATGATGGGAGGAGGAGGAGTTGGGAGGAATATTTCTGCTTCTATTCCATACTTCTTAAGTGATAATGCATGAATTTTCATGCCACACCATGCATGGTTTGTGTTTATTAATGTTTAGGTAGCTGGCCTTGCAAAGTATGGCTCATGAGTGTGGATGATTTGAAAATAATGACTCTGACATTATATGACCTTTAGGTGCATTGACAGCCACTCCAGACTACATGCTATTTTCTGAATAAAAGAATTTTTATTTTTTTCTGGGGAAGTCTGTGGATGGAAGAGCTTTAAATGTAATAAAGCCAGAGTTATAGTCAGAGCAACAGCCCTTGTTGTGGAACACGCTGTAGGGGACATGAGATGATTTCTGTGCATGATAATGCATTTGCTTTTAAATGCCATCACTAGATTGATAATTATAGAATTCTTCATATTGCGCCTGGCAGGGTGTCAAGGCTGAATCTTACCAGTCTGTGAGAGTGGGAGATAGGAAAGTGTGCTGTGAACCAGAAGAGTTCAGTCACTTTATGCATGAAGCTGCTAAATGTATTTAAGATGTTACAGAAGAGAGACTTTAGTCTTTTCTCTTCAGAATCAGCATAAATCTGATTCTTTATTCACCCTGAGTATCGGCAGGAAGGCTTTTAGGAGCTCTTTGTGTCCAACAATCCATGAGTGGCCACCACACAAAGCCTGTCTTTGATTGCATATGTGGCAATTGGTTTAAGTTCTTGCATCCAGATTCTACTTCTGCCATTTTTAGAGGCACAGGGATGCTTGAAAATCCTTTCTTTTCACTTTCAAAATACAGAGAAGTAACAATGAGGAGCACAAAGTATCTGAAGCATCATGAAGATATTCAGTATCTGTAGCAGGCAGAGGGTGGAAAAGAGGAGGGACTCTGCTGGTCATGTTCATCTACCAACTTCCTTAATCAACTTATTCTGAATGAAATAATAGCTGGAAATTTTAAGTACACCATGACCTAGGGAGTGATGAGTGAAACAACAACAACAAAAAAAGGGGCATGAATTCATAATTGGGTTTTGTGTATTGAGTACACTCAAAATCATGGTTGCAATTGCCCAGACACAATCAATGTCATCAGCACAGCTCCCTTTGCTGATTGCAAACCCTCAATGTGTTTGCTGCTGGGTGCCACAGGCAAATGTGGTTGAAGCCTTGTGAATTCTGCTGGTGAAGAATGGGAGTTTTTAAGTGGCTTAGTGATTAAATATGCCAATGTTGACTCACAGTGAGATATCTGCTTTTAAGCAGGTAAAAAAGAAATTAATCAAAAATGAAAGCCCTTCTTGGGTGGACAAGCTGTCTGTGAATGCTTAGATAAATATGATGAATGGTTTCTGTAAGAAAAAAAGAGGGGGATGCTATTAAAGATATAAAAGTTTTATCTGGCCTTTAAAATACAGTATATTTCATTTCAGGATTTTTTTTTTTCCTTAGAAAATTGTCCCTATTATTTAAAGGAGCTCTAAACACTAATCACAACTCAGCACTTCCTTATGCACCAAACAAAACATTTCCACATTGATCTAAAATTTTCTTTCTCATTCCCCACCCACAGTGTCTCGGATTGGGAACTGAACCAAAAATGCATTATTCATCCAGACCTTTTCAAAATTCCATCTGTGGTCATCCAAGGACCCTGAAAAGGGCAGAGCACACTGTGAGGGTACGCTGAGAATCTTCCTTCCCACTTTGGTGAGGAGATTGTGCTCGCCATGTGAAAAGCCAGATGCCCATGTGTAAGTCACTGGCTGTGGGGACAATGAGTGCCAGAAGGAGAAGGTGGCAGCTTGCCTGAGCCTTCTCTAGAGCTGTTGAGAGCCAGAAATGAAAAAATATGTGAATTTTTATCATTTCTCAGCAGCAAAAAAAAAAAAAACAACAAAAAAAAAAAACAGCTCAAGAGAAATTGAGGTATGAGAAGTGGAAATTCAGCAGAAAAAGGATGATAAGGATGATAAATAGAGAGGAAAGGCACATCCTCCACACTAAGCAGAGGTAAGAAAACAGAAAACAGTCTGTTGGCACTGTGTGCCAGTGCACAAAGCTGGGAACAGGAATGGCAGGGAGCCTGGGAGTTGTATCTGCAGCAGGAGGTGTCACACGAGGGCAAAGCTGGATGGTGGAAAATCTACCTGGCTGACAAAGACCAATTCCTTCCAAGAGCACTTTTGTTGTGGGATGAGCTCCCTCACAGCCTGTGCAGGGCTGCAGAGAGTGTTTTGGGAAGTTCTGAGGGCAGGATGCAACAAACACACAGGAAGAGAGTTGCTGTTTCTCTGTGCTCAGGAGCACATTCACCCCTTTGTGCTGCCACATGAACGGAGCGTTCGCTGATAAAGAAAACGCCCTCGCTGTGCACTGCTTCTATTTCTAGTTACAAGTTAAAAATTCTCCTCTTAGGAGGATCCCTCTGTGTTGTGCAGGTGTGTGGGAAATGCTGAGCATTTTAATGGCACTGCATCTTATTTTAGTTAGAGAAGTTGGAGGGAGAATTTCTAAATTCAAACAGAAAACTTCAAAAACGACACGATTTTGAGGAGGTCTGAATCCTAGAGGTATGCAAATAGCTTTTTTTCCCAATTCCTTGGCAAGTGTAAAACATCATTGCCAGCTGATGATATTTTTAGCAAATATGATTTTTTGGGGGGTGAAAATGAAACCAGCAATTTTGCAGACAAAACCTGTTACAAAATGCCAATAAAAATGTGCATTTCTTTCCAAATGAGAAGCTGCTTATAATATGAAAAGTAAAATGTTTTGTTTTAAAATACTAAAATGGACCTTGTTATGGAGTGCAATATTATATTGAAACTGAGATGAATGAGCAAACATTTCAGTGTCCCAGAATCTGTAGTTTTTTTCATGGAAATGAAATTTCAAGTATTATCTTTGCCAAGTTCCTTTCAGCTTCCATTGGATGTGACTGATAGATGTTTATTAAAGCAAGCTAATTATTTGTGTACATAAATATGGAATTTGTAATGTAATATCAGTTTATGTTTTTGTAGTGATGTCTACGCATGGATTATAAAAGACCAGTGGTGCTTCTTATATAGGCTGCAAAAGCTCCATAGGTACACCAGGTAAGGGAATACAGCAGAGTGAAAACACTACAGATTTAATTATGGCAAGTTTGCTCACTGACATCATCACAATTCCATCAATAACTTATTCGAGTAGTTCAGTTTATGTGGCTCAGCTTTCCTCAGATAAAGCAGCTGCTGATCTGATGAAGCACTGAACAGTTCAGCTTTTCTTGGTTCTCTTGTTCTTATAATTCACTTTCCTATAATGCTGGCTTGGTTTTGCAGGCAGTGTTATTTTCATACATCAGTCTCTTTCACAAAGCAAAATGTAAAAAACCTGACACATTTTCCCTGGCACTTCTTCTCCCGCTCTCATTTTTCTTTTTTTAATTGATAGATGTCTTCTAAATTGCTAAATCAGGAGTACAGACTGCCATCTTTCTCTGCTGGTAGGATATGTGCAGCTGAGCTGTCTACACCAAGGACACCACCAGATAAGATGGTCTGTGAGTGACCAAAACCTTGTTTCAAAGCCTCTTGTGACTGATGGTTGTGTCCTCTGGTATGAAATTTGTCACAAGTGCTGACTGAAGTTTATCCCTACAGCTGAAGGTTTCAGACCATCTGCTTCTCCAACTCTTCTTCCTCCATTTCCCTCACTTTCTGATGTGTAACAATGTGCTCTGACATGTGCTGGTTTTAAACATATCCACTGCCATGGCAGCACTATGAGAATTTGACTCTTTACCAGCCCTCCTTTCTTCACAGTTCTGGGAGGAGTGTGGTTTTTTTTTTTTCAAACTTTTATATCTATGTTAAATTTGGTTGAAATCATCCAATATTTAAAAACAAAAAATAGTTTGGCATAGGAAACAATCTGAGTGCCAGACACACATTCCTATAGGCATTCACATCCAAACATATGCAGCATGAAACAAGGATAACACATCTCAGAGGCATCACATTCTGCATAAGTCAACACTCCTGGAGGTATCAAACATCTGTGTGAGGAGTGACAAATTTGAGGTTTCTTGTGTCTTAGCAGTTTCCATATGATAAGCTCATTGCGATGCAGGCAAGTGTTAAAAGAAATGAAGTCAATGGCTCTGTGATGAACCCTTTGATAAAGCACACTTGAAAGTTCCCTCCCCAAAACCACCTGAAGATATTAAGTAGTGAGGTAGAAGGGTCAAGTTCATCTCATGGACGGATATCTGATTAAAAGACAGGAAATAAATCTGAGTATAAAAGCTCTGTTATCACAGCAGAGAAAATGCTGCAAGAGGTGACCACTGAGATCTGTGCTGGAGCTTGTGCTCTCCAGTGTATTAGTAAATGATCTGGAAAGAAGAACAAAGAGGAAAAGAGAAGCCTTTGCTGAGGAGTAATATAAACTAAAATTGACTGTGAAGACTTGCAGGAGGATGGCTGAGTGATGGGCAATAAAACAGCAGGTGAAATTATCTTTCGATCAGCTGAAAACCTGGTACACATGGAGAAAAATAACCCCACCTATGCATAAAGACTGACAAGTCCCATGAGATACTGTTATTCAAGGATTAGATATTCAGATCAGTGTAAATTGCTCTGTGAATATGGCTCACTGTTCCAGGGCAGTTCTACAGAGTGTCACAAATTTTTAATAAAGATAAAGAAAAGAAGCAAAAACCAGGAAAAAATACCCAAACATGAAAAGAAAGCAAAGCATGTCTGTAATTCAGCAAGTAAAGCAGTGATGCATCTAAATTTTACAGTTCCAGTCTTTTCTTCTCTGGTACCAACAAGTAACCAACAAAAGTACTATTGTTATGGAATAGTTTCTGTACAATGAGAAACTAAATACACTAGTTATTTTCCACAAAGAAAAAAGATGAGATGCATAGTGATTTCAAAACACATTGGTGATGCTGAAAAGAGAAATTATTTCTTGTACCCTAAAAAGAATGGCTTTCAAATTAAACCATCAAACTAAGGTTTGAAAAGAAAGAAGAGGCAGAATTTTCCACACAGTGCATAATTAAACAGCAGAGCTTACTGCCACAGGGTGTTGTGCAAGCCAAGAGTATAAATTAACAAAGCAATTAGACAAGCTCACAGATGAAAACTCCATCCCTGGTTGCTAAACATCAAGATGCTAATCCACTTCAGGCCTGAAAAGTCCCTGTCTCACATTTGCTCTGCTCTGGTATTTTGTTCGTTCTCAAGCTGCTGCTCAGACATGGGATTCAGGGATAGATGGACTTCTGGTTTGGCCTGAGAACCTCCTTTATGGTCTTAATTGAACTCAGAGAAACAGGAGGTGAGATAATCAAGGTCATTGTTGATATGTGAGAAGTAGAATTAGAACTCAAAAAGTCTTATTTTCTTAACTCATGGACAAGCAGTTTCTTTTTTTGTTTCTTTATTTCACTATTCTGCAAGACCTGCTCTCATCCTTCACAGGTTTGCACACTGCAGTTAAATACCTCCAGGATAGTCTGAGAGTATTTGGATGGGAGCCTGGCCTTTGAGAAATGTGTATGGGTATAAACAGATCAAACAGAATTTACCACAGCCTTGTGTATCACTTCTGAATTTTGGTAGACATCTCAGGAGGCAATCATCTGATGCAACGGGGAAGGAATTGCTAATAGTGCTCCAAGGCCACTGAAAAATTTAAATTCCTCCTAATCCTCTAGAGAATTGATTGGAAAATATGCAGTTAAGAAAATGTTCTTTGGACTCTGGAAGCAATTTTCTTTTTACCAGGTTGCCTAAGAACTAGAATGGAGTTGAATGTTTCAAGAGTTTTGAAGACAGAGATAATAATTGACATTTCTTCAGAAAATGATCATACCATTATTGCTGTGAGTGGCTTCAAATGGGAAGGTATCTGCAAGAGCTGGAGAAAAGAGTCTTATTGAAAATATGCTACTTCCTAATAAAGGAAATAAAAGGCACAAGAGGCTCAGACCAAGGCTGCAAATCAATGAATCTGTGATCCAAGTGCAGATTTTAGTCAATGGGAGTGAACCTATGTAGAGGAAAGTGTGTGTGGACTCTGGAGTCCATTGAGGGTACGCTTAAATTTAATTATAGCCTAAATACCATTTTTCATTGAGAAATAAAAAGGCTTTTAGAATGTCAAGCCTCATTGCTGGTGCTCTCACTAGTGCCAGGGGATATTGTGACAAAAGGGAAGAGAAGATAGCCACTGTATGCTAATTATTTCATATCAAATTACAACCAATATGGTGCATACAATGTAAATCAGGTAAGAATTTTAAAGGAAAACAAAATACAGTCAAAGAAAAGATATTTGTGGAGGGATTATTCTGTTAAAGGGCCAAACAACTTAATGCAACATGCTATGAACTTCATCTGCTTTTCATTTCCTTTTCATTTCCAGAGTGCTGCAACTGCTCTCCTCAGAAGCAGGAGAATCAGTCAGAGACAGAAAAACTGTTTCACAGTTTCACCCTCACAGTGGAGGGTCTGAGAAGCAGAAGAAGAGGAAGCATGAGGCAGGCTTTGTGGGAAAGACACTGGAGACTCCATGGCCACAGATTTCCTCTGTGTCACTTAGGCATGGTTGGGGATTGATTTTTAAATGCAATAGTAAGCAGCATAAATGGGTACTGAGCAATTTGAGAAATCAGGCATTGGAAATGCCCTTGTGTCTCAACCCTTATATTAAGTGCCCCAGTTAGACTTTCCATTGTCAGTCACGCTGAGTTTGATATGTCTGAAACACTCAGGCAAAGGAGTCTGGGACAGAGCCACATCCATGAGCAGAGGAGTCACAGGACAACCCTGGCTTTGTGGGACTGAATTAGACCATTCCTCATTGAGCTAAATTATGCAGCTGGCTGAGCACAGAACATTCCTTAAAATACGTGTAGAGAGAAGTGGGATGATATATCTAAGGATTGTTTACCTTTTCAGGGTGAATTTTGTGATGTTATCAGTGGCTTTTTAAAAGAGTTGTTTATGTGTAGGATGGATATGCAGAGAAAGCCTTAGAAATTTGCCACTGAGTTATACACAGATGAAATCATGCAGATCATTCGAGGTGAATCACACAGAGTTTTAAGGTAAGGCAGTCAACTTGTGTGGATTAGGTTTGGTATCAAAACAAGCCATGGACCTTCCCAGTGGTGATGAGGATCTCAGCCTCTGCCCCAGGCTCCCAGGAGGGTTCAATGGTGTTCTGTAGGGTTAGGGTTGGGTTCAGAGCATCACACAGCACAGAGCTCCAGGGACCCCGGGGCTGGAAAAGGTGTGTTAAGGGGGGCATGGGTCACATGTGGTGCTGGGGACCTCAGCATTAGGATTAGGGTTAGGGTCAGAATAAAAGACAGCCGAGTTGGAGCAGGTGTAGTCCATGTAAAGGTGCAGGAATTCTCTGACATCCTACTTTGCAAAGGTCATGTCTATGCAACAAAACATCTTTGGTCCCTCTGCATTATTAACAGAGAATCTGTAGCTTCCCCTATGTCAGGCAGATGTGGCGAGAGTGTGGTGCTACTGTGGCCATTAAAGGGGACATATCCCAGGAGCTCAGACCTGATTTGGCCCTCTCAAACTCATTTCTTTCCTGCTGACTACTTTTGTTGCATGACTGAATAGAGGGGTCACAAATGTGGCATTTGTGTCCCCTGGAGACCTCGATCTCCACTGGCAGCTGGCACAGGTTGCTCCAACTTCTGCCATGGGACTGGGCCAGCACACAGAGAGCTGAGGTCAGGCCTTTTTTGCCTTTTGGGGCTGGGCTGTGCTGCTGCTCAGGCACAGCTGGGAATCTGGGTCACGGTGTCTTGCTCCGGATGCAGCGCAGGACTGTACTCATCGAGGAGAGGTTAATCTCTGTGTATGATTATGTCTGCAGATTGTGTCAAAAGTTCATGTCTAATAATAGCCTGCCTCCAACAGATGTTCCAGGAATTAATCAGCCCTCAAGTGTTTGGTTGCGACTTGATTTCTCTAAGTATAAATTAAAGGATGTGCAAGGGTAGCTGGTTTAGACCAGGAAGTGGGTAGCCATGGGGCAGCTCCCTGTGTCTTCACCACACAAATCAGACATGGAAAAACCACTCATCAGATCATCTGTTCCCTCATAGCTACCTTTGAAAAACTGCCTACTAAAAACATTACCTAGAGTCTTGCTCAGCCTGTGCTTTAATTTGCATTTGGTGTGATGCATTTTTTATCTAAATTAATTCCAATCACCCACCTTTACCACCAGTATCTTTGACAATGGATTAAAAGCGTCATTAATCTTTGAAAAGGAGCAGTCAATGAGATCATCTAAGAAAAATACAAATGAATTTAGGTTTCTGACTGCCCTAAAAGTTTCCCCTCAGCAACATCTCCATTCTCTAAAAGTTTCCAGCAGTAATTGATTTTGCAATACACCTCAGAGCACATCAATTTCGTGCTATTTGCTGTAAATGCCAAAGCTGATGCATTACTCACATTGGCAACCTCCCTCCTTTTAAACCAGCCATGGGAGTTTCCACTGAATTTGGCTCTGGCAACACACTTGAGGAGTTCTTCCCATTCCCACCAAGGAAAACACACAGTGGCTCAGCGGTTCACAGCTTCTTCTCTTCATGAGACCTCGGTCAGGCTCACACTCCATTGTTCAGTGGGGTCAACAGCTCAGGCAGCCCCAGCTCTGATGACCTGGACAAAGCTCCTGGCAGCCCTGACCGGCCTTTGGAAGACTCCAGGGCTTCTGCACCTGCCCATGGCCCTGAAGCCCAAGTGAGCACTCAGTGATGCTGCAGCAGGGCTGGCCTCCAGCTCCCCAAGCCCTGCCCAGCTGAGCCATGCCTGTCCAGGAGCCACATCCCAGCCTGGCCTTGGTCCTGCCCTTACCTGGGGAGGTGTCCAACATCTCTGGCTGCTCCTGGCTGAGAATGGGATAGATCTGCTGTTCCTGTCATAGGCATCCTCCAGCGCTCCCATTCCCAGGGAGCTGCCAGCCTGGCTGCACCCTCACGAAGGTTGGAAATGTCAGAGTGTGCTGGTTTTGGCTGATAGTTTTCTTCCCAGTGACTGGTATGGGGCAGTGTTCTGGATTTGTGCTGAACACAGTGAAGATAATATAGAGATGTTTTTGTTACTGCTGAGCAGGGCTTACACAGAACCAAGGCCTTTCCTCTTTTCCTACTGCCACACTGGTGAGGAGACTGATGTGCGTGGGAGGCTGGGAGGAGACACAGCCAGGAGAGATGACCCAGACTGACCAAAGGGATATTCCAGACCATGTCACATCATGGCTCAGTGCATGAATTTAGGGGGAAGTGGGGGGGGACGTTTGGAGTGATGTTTTTCTCCCCAAGTCACTGATAAGTGGGATGGGGCCCTGCTCTCCTGGAGATGGCTGAACACCTGCCCAACCATGGGAAACAGTGAATGAATTCCTTGTTTTGCTTTGCTTATGTGCATGGCTTTTGCTTTTCCTGTCTTTATCTCAGCCCACAAGTTTTCCAGCTTTGACCCTTGTGATTCTCTGATTCTCCGTCTAGTCCTGCTGCTGGGGGAGTGAGTGAGTGAAGCTGCCTGGGGCTTGGCTGGGGTCAAACCTCCACACAGAGTCAAGGAAGGCCCTGAGGTGACGCCAGTCCTGTGTTCCAGAGCCTGGGCAGCCTTGCCAGACCTTGCAATAAGAAGATTTATGTTTTGCCACGTGCCAGGAACCCCAGGAGAGGCCCGCTGGCCTCCAAGTGTGTCTGTAATTCCTTTCCTGCCGAGATTATTTTCTCATTAGTCCTTGGCAGGCGACTGTGAGCATTGCCTTGAGCCACATTCACAGAGCCTTGTGTGTCCCTGCCTGGCCAGGGCCCATCCTGGTGCCCACCCCAGTGTCACTCTAGAGCTCTGCCACCTCTGATCCTGCTGCCCAGAGGGGCAGGGGCAGTGCTCGAGCAGGGATGGGGAGATTCTGTGCTCAGGCAGGAGGGATGGATGGCAGATCTGCTCCCTCTGAGCCCAACCTCAGATAAATCCTCATCAGGGATGCATGGCCAGGCTCCTCCTTTGCCAGGATATAATACATTACATTCTTAACGGAGGAAAAAAAAGTTAATTACTTTCCAGATGCATTAGGGGAGTAGCTGTGAGTGCTTTCCTGTTCATCTTTTATTTATTATATATTACCTAACTGTTTAAAAATTTATTGTTGTGATGACTGTAATTGTTTGGGTTACAACAGACCATGCTTACTGTATGTTTTATTTTCAGAGCCTCTACAATATACCTTGCAAGACAGGAAACTGGGAGCCTAAATGTCTTTTTTGTGAGCAAGAAAAATGCTTCCCTCTGCCTCATGAACATTTAGGGCCAGACTCATTCCTCGAACTTAATTTTTGTATTGCTGTGTTATGAGTTTCTGGCCAGAGCACTTAAGGGCACTGATTTGCAAAGCCAAAGAGGAATCAATAGTCTCCTCTTTACAGGCAAACTGTCACATAAAGAAATTACTGAATATCAGCATGTAGTGGTCCAGCCAGGTATTCTCCCCACAGGCATAGTGGCATTTTCTTCTACTGTTGAAAAATGCTTACCTTGTGTCCTACTCAATATTATAATAATTTCTAATAATTCCCTTAATGTTAAATCATCTGGGGCCAGGTTCCCTTTTTCTTACATCCATTGGTATCCTCTATTCCATAAGATAATTAATGTCCACGTGCAAAGAAGAGTATTTATTTATATTTTGAGTAAAACTAACCCTTAAAAAAAGCCATAAAGAACCACCAAAGAAGTGACCCACTAACATAAATCGCATTTGTTCTGTTTGTGATTTTTTTCTGTATCTCAGTTTAAGCCCATTTATAACTTGATATATATTTTTAACTTTATTAATTTTTCCTCTTCTTAGTTTTCCTGCATTTTAGTAGCACAGTTCCTCTTGAAGCCTCAGAATATCCCCAAATACAAAAAAAAAATTCTTAAAATAAAATCTGCTTCATCACCATCTTGTCATCCAGCCTACGAGACAGTGTTTCCACTGACTTCTCTAAGCTGTGGATAAGGCCCCATATGTCTTAATTACAGAGCTTAGCATAAGCTCTTTTCACAGAGAGCAGCTTTGTCACTGTGCTGTTCTCTGCTCCATTATCTGTGGGAGGCTGGTGCCTGGAAAACAGTTTTGACAAGGATGTCACTGGTCATGTAGCAACAGACAATCCTGGCCCAAAGACTTAGCAAGCTGTGCAGTGGAGATGGACAAAATGTGACAGGGGAAGGAGATCCCTGTGGAAGGAAAGGATCTTGTTCAGGGTTGCATCAGAGATTTGGAACAGAGCTGCTGTGCTCCAGAAAACCAGCTTATAGACTGAGGAAATCACTCCATTTGGTGAGGAAGCCGAGTCTTTATTGAATTTCTGTGACCACGTTAGACTCCTTTCTTAGTATCTTCTCTGAACAATGGTTTTGCAAACCATCTCAAAGCTTGACCCAGCTTGCTGAATCCTGTCGTTAACCATTTCTACTGGTGTTAGATCTTTTTGCAATCATTTGTTGGCTGGTGAGGACCAAAGACTGCCATTGCGTCATATTTCCTCTTTGGGATGAGGTTGTGTTGGGCCTCTGTGCCACTCATGTGACACCATCTCTTTGAAGCCCAGTGCTGAGGACAGCAGAGTCTTTTTCAACTTGGAGGTCTCAGCTGCTTCAGGTCAGCCTGCTGACATTCCAGGGATATCTTTTGTTGTTTCAATGCCAGCATGCACTTGCTGGGCATTAACAGGAATTTAAATTCTTCCTGCCACTCCAGATAAGGCTGTACCACCCTTGTGTGTCACAGTGACTGCGGAGCAACCATCCTTTTGAAAAGCTAACATTTTATGAGTGCAGGTTGCTGGTTTGTCAGTGAGCTCTCAACCCCCTGAATTATTTTCCCTCTTATTTTCATTTTTTGACCAGTCTTCATGATTGTTAGGATTTACCTTTCTCAGAGTAGACACATCTATTCCCCCACAGCTTCAAAAAGAAATAACTACAGCAGGGGAATCAACCACTGCTGGTTTCTCTTGATCCTTTCCTCAGGAGTCCATGGTATACAAAATATTTCTCAGGGCTAAGTCTCCTTTTCTCAGCAACCTATCCAGGAAGCCTGAGCTTCACAATAATAGTGTTGATGCTTTCAGTAAGCAACACTTTAATAGTGCATGTAACCTGAGGCTGCCTTAGGCATCAGTTCATAGGAGTCCCTCAAGGCCTCTCTGACATGAACACAGACTGGGAGAAGTCATTGAGAGCAGCCCTGAGGAGAAGGACTTGGGGTTCTCATGGATGAGAAGCTGGATACCTGAGACACCAATGTGCATTCACAGCCCAGAATCCAAATATGTCCTGGGCTGCATCAACAGCACCGAGGCATCAGGGCAAGGGAGGGGATTCTGTCCCTCTGCTCTGCCCTCATTAGACCCCACCTGCAGTGCTGCATCCAGCTCTGGGGTCTCCAGCACATGGATCTGTTGGAGGGGGCCCAGAGCAGGCTAGGAAGATGATCAGAGATCTAGAGAACCTCTCCTATGAAGGCAGTGTGAGATCTGCTGTGTCACCTGTTCACTCTGTTCTTAGAAATCCCTTTGTTCACCTCTCACTCAGCCTCTCTCCTGGCTGTGGGTCTTCAGACAGCACATTGCAAATACCTCATTCTGGGTAACAGCTTGCAATCACTCTGGGTTTGTACAACTAAAATGGCTCTTCAGTAAGTAAGAAATTTACAAAGATGCTGGAACTGCAGACTGCCCAGTGAAAGCCTCTGCCACACCTCTCCTGTGTAGCCTCTTTCAGCTACATTTCTTGCAAAGAGAAAAGTTCTAAACAGACAGTTCTGAGATTCTACGCTCTCCAGCAAATCTCAGCTTAAGAGAAAATTACTGAGACTATTTATTTTTCTTTATTTTTCTTTTTTCTCCTCCTAATTCTGAAATGTTTGCTATTTAAAAAGTGTTTGTAAGGGTTTATTGCTTGTGGTGGTTCTTTCCTGGAATGCAAAGCAGTTAAAAAGGTAGTTTAGGATGCCTTCTGGAAATATCATAAGTGTGTTTCCAGGAAATGTTACGATAGCTTGTGGTGCCATAGTGCTGGGTTTCCATTAACTGATAGTAATGGCTTGATGTTGTGATAACTCATGCTAAGAGAAAACGCAGCGTTTAACTAAAGCTACAGTAACATCTCACTGTAGTGTTGTAAAGAACTCCTTGCTGAAATAAATGCCAGTACAGTTTATGCAAATGAAGTCTGTTCTGGATCTGTGCACCCTGAGCTTCAGCTGCCCCTTCCCTTGGAAAATCTGGCTCATCTCCCATGGGAACTGACCTTGGCACTGTGGCTTGTCATCTGCAATTCTCCTGTTTTATTAAGGTCAGTAATGACAACATTGCATCATTCTCTAGCAAAATAGTGACTTTGGAAATCATGAGCCTGATAAATCTTTCTGGAAGTCTGTAGGATCTCTCAGAGATATTTTATTAGCAATGTGATGAAGGTAGTATAATTCCTTCCCACTTCCACAGATCTGAGGGGGATGCTTGCCTTCCATAAACTCATTATAAGTCACAGCATTGAAAATTGTGCTCAGCCTTATCTTTACCACATTTTGCTGGCTGTGTGACTTCATCCCCACAGTTACATCACTGCAAACACTTCTAGCTCTGACAAGCTCACTGTTACAGAAGAAAAAAAGCAGAAATCCTTTGCAGCAGTTACTGTTCCTTTTCCCAAGTGAGGTAACATTTTCTGGTTTTATGGATCATGCCACTCATCTTTACAATTCACACATTTCAAGGGGCTAGCCCATAATTCCTGGGAACCTTCCATTTGGAATAGGAAATATCAGCTATTGACTGCTACATAGTTGAATTATTTGCTACTTTTGCATATGCAGAAAGATCAGTCTGAGAGAGTAGGAGTGAGATGTACTGGAGTATAAGAAATACTCTAAATGGAAGATGTTTTCTTTAGTTATTTATTTAGGTATTTGAAATAGATATTATTAAGTTTTGGTAAAATAATTCTAAACCATGTGAGAAATGTTACCCACAGAAAAAAATACTTTTAAAAGAGCATGACACTTACCATTTGTCTGCCACGAGATGAATCCCCTGCCTTCCTTCACATACTTGAACACACATAGACACATTTACACAAGTTTCTTTGGTAAACTTGTGTCTCTGGCACTGACTTAAAAAGCAAAGAGCTCTGTGTAACCACAGTTACATTGAGTGAAGCCATAAGCAGTTACATATTGTTTGCTGGTCTATTAAGCTGCATCCTCCAACCTTAAGCTGCAGGTTTGTAATGGAAGGTGGTTGCATCTATTTGAAAAAATGGACATTGCAACAGGTTGTGTTTGTGTTGAGAAGCCTTGGATTACTTATCATCTGTGGTGTTTTCCCACCTTTTGCACCACTTAAATGATACCTTAAAGTGTTTAAATTTTCATGCAGGAGCAGCTGCCAGTTCCATATAAAGGGTGCACCTCTGACCCTGAGGGGGTTTTAAAGGGCCTCATGCCTTCCTGCATCCAGCTGAGATTCCAGTCAGAAGGAGGAGGAAATGGAGACAGCTCTGTATGTCACTCCACACTGAGACACAGCAACCCTGGCTGATAGATTTACTTTAGAATGAGGACACTTATTCCTCAGGGGGTTTTAGCTAAAAATGATTAAGAGGGAGAGTGGGTAAAAATTCGATTGAACTTCCATGTCAGCTTGTGAATCAGGGAAGTCTTCCCAGATGGTGATAAAGTAAAGCAAGGGCTTGTTTTTCTAGGCAGCTCCTCTAGAGACAAGGGCTGCAGTCAGTCACTTGTTGCATTTAGGAAGCTCGAAGCAGTGGAAGGATAAGTCTGGGTTGTGCTGGCAGGTTTCTGCTGGGCCTTGGGGTGAATGTAATGGACCTGCCTCTCCCTGTGTGTCTGGGAGTGAGAGGAGGAACAATGCCAGGCTGAAAGGAGGAAATAAGGGGATTAAACAAAGAGCTCTAATTCTTGAATTAACACAGTGTGCTGTGTCTGCCCTGAGAGCTGAACACAATAGCTTTCAGTTAAATACATTTTTCTGCTGAGCTGGTTTTTGGGATGGCTCATTGTAATGACTTCCTAAAACACTGAACTTGAATAAATAGAAGGGCTCTCAGGGACTTGCTCCAACAGAGCTTTATTTCTTTCACTCTAACATTCATCATGTTCTTTCCCTCCAGTAATAGTTGCTACAGGAGCCAGTGGAAAGCAATCCCTACTATATAACAGGCATGACTTTTGCAGCCTATACAAGCTGCCATGCATTTACAGCAGGAAATAAAGGCATGTGCCACAGGAGTGTTCAGTTCCCTTACATCTCTCGTGTCATGTCAGAACAGATTCAATCTTGGATCAGAACAGAGAAAGTTGAGATACCTGGATAACTCATTCTTGAAGGGTTTTGAGGCCTGGATATTTGCAGGGGCTGTACTGGAGAGCAGTGAAAGAACTGGATGTACATCATAAAAAATTGATTGCAACAAAGTAATGTAGAAGACTGTAGAAGTAAATGACTCCCCTTCTCAGCTTGAATTGTTGCAGTGCAAGGGTATTCACATCAGATTTTGTGCAGGAACTAAGGTTTGTAGTAAAAGCAGCCATTCTGTAAAACTGGATTTCTTCCAGGAAAATTTGCAAAGGAACATGAAAGCAAAATGCATCCACAACACAAAGGGCAGAATTCTGAGGTTAGCAGAGGAGCACTGCTCTTTCCTGGATCCCCTAATACATTTTCAAGCTTAGGTATTATAGCTCACCAGCTAAGAACATGTAATCCACTTTAATTGAACATTTTACTGCATGTTTCCTGGAGCTATGGAACAGTAATGTCTTCACAGGAAAGATAATAGCTGTGTCTGTACTCTCAGGGGCAGCCCTCAGGCTTTGCTCAACACCAGGCTTGTCTTCCTTGCATACTGGAAACCTATTATTCTCATTAGGTATCAAAGGCAGAGTGTGACACAATAGGTTTAAACCGCTCCTGGAAAATGCAGGTTAAGTAACAGAAGGAGTGCTCTAAAGGGAAGGAAATCCAGGCGGCTGAACACAGCACAGCTGGATGATTAAGCAGGGTCTTCACAGGAGATATTTAAAGTTTAATCCCAGTAGAAGTGATTTTTAGTGGGCAGCATCTGTGTTTCATGCATTCTCTTGCACAGAATTAAAATTTGCTTGGTTGACCTAATCTGGGTGAGGGATGGGGGAGGAGAAGGTGTTCAGTTTGCAAAATCATCCCTGGATTCTCTAGGTCCAGGTGTTCCCAGCTTTCACTGGTAAAATAGAAAAGCTATTCAATGAAAACATTCAAAAACTCTTTCAGCAATGTCTACCCTTTCTCCTTGGAAAGAGCCCTTCAAGACTGCTACCTGCATAAAATTTAACAGATGTTGTTCTTCTGGAGAGCATTGCAGCCTGTTGAAATTTTTTATTCTTCACCTCACTGAACTTAACATGAAAATAATAATTAGGAAAAAGAATATTTTGAAGTCTTTGAATGGTTTGCATGCTCTATTATTTAGTGGTAGGAAGAAAACAGGCCCAGCTGGATATTTATTTTGCCTTGAACTTGTTCCATTCATTCTCTACAAAGTTTTAAATCAGGAGTTTTCTTAGTTTACTTTGTGGAAATAAGGGCAAGGAAGAGAATGGCAGCAGGAAGGAAGAGTACTAAAAGAAAAGAATTGAAAATGACAGCAAATGTGAAGAGTATTTATTCTATTTTCTCCCTCTTTACAGGAACTCTGTGTCACACCAAGAGTGATGCATCTTTGGTGGTTTCAAGTTTGAAATCAACAGTATGAAAGCAATTAAAATACTCATCCCACTGATAATGTCTTTTACCAGGGGATCTCAGAGCACTCTATCTTTATCCTGCCCTGTTCTACTGTGCAGCTATTTGAGGAACTGAAATCATCATTGCCCGCCCATGCATTTCAGCAATCACACAGCATCTTTTTTCTTTTTCTCTATTTTTTATTCTTAAATGCTGCCTTAAGGCAATACCAAATGACTGACATTTTTTTCCTCTCATCTTAACCAAAATGGAATCTTGGATCCATATCCAAGAAGTTCTGGCATGCCTTCACATTTCTGCCCATATGAGGTGTTTTTATAATAGGTCTGTTTGCTACCCTAAGCAAGATCATGGTGGGGAAGATACATGCTATCGTGCCTGTGAGTTAATTCAGGAAGTTATTTGGACAACTCAACAACTCCAACTCTAGGGCTTCTGATTCAAAATAAAAAGTGATGCAGGCATATAGTACAAAGCAATTTTCCAGATAAAACTCTCTCTCCTGGTTCACATTTCCTCGTGGGTTTTATGGGTTAATATTCCAACTTCAGTTTTTATAACAAAATAAATATAATCTATATTCTCACAGCCAGTATAAAAGGAGCATACATGCTCCACCTCTTTGCTCTATAGTTAATGTGGCAGAGATTTAACTGTATATTCAAGTCTGATTTGGATCCATTTTTTAATCCTGGAAAATTTAGAGTGCAAAGATCCAGTATTAATGGTAGTGGGCGTTTGCCACCATGGCTTCAGAAAATACATGTGTGCTGCTTTATAATTATTGTAATGAATCAGACCTTAATATCAATTAGACACTTCTTGAATAAAGATGAACAGCAATTATTTAGTGACCCTTGTAGAAAGATTCATGAGAAGTAAAACTGACTGGTTTATGTTGGATAAAATCTGAATTAGATTAATTATTTGCAGTAGAAACTGATTTTTGCCCACAAAACTCTGAAATAAAATAATGGAATAATAAAATATCTGAAATAAATATGTTTCTCTAGTTTAGTCAGTATGATGATCAGTCCATTTCTGGAAATCTTCATTATAAGAGAAAAAAATTGTATTTAGATACACTGAATGTTTCAAAATATTTCAGTGGTATGTATTTCAAGATGTTTGAGATTTATGTAAAATTGTCAGTAGGCAGGAATTTTCCTTCCTCACTCAAGCAAACTGAACATTTATTTCCAGATGCCTTAAATAAATGAGCCATATTAATCCTTTCATTTACTTTAAGCACTATGTGACATAACAATAAATTACTTCTTTGGATCTGAAAAAATGTAAGGAAGTAATGGACCTGGAGAACAACAGAAAAGCAAATCCATCTAAAGAGAATGGGAAGTTGCACACATGATGTACTCTTAGTGCCAGAACTAGAGCTCATTTTCTTCTCTCTGTTATTCAGGTGTGCAAGGGAGAAGAAGGCCCAATCTCATGGAACTGGGAGGAAGCAGCTTCCTGCAATTATTTATATTTAGCAGGTCCATCACCACCACTCCAGGCAGCTCCTGCTTGAGGCAGCTGATGCAGCAAGGACAGGGAACACACAGGAAGGGGGAAAAGGAAACATCATCTCCATTATCCAAACAGGAAAGGGTCATGCAGAGACGAGGTAAGGGGGGACTGGAGAGCTCTGAGTGTCCTGAGGACACTTCTCCAGAACCTCTGTTGTCCCTGGAGATGCTGCAGGTGCTCCTCAGGGCTTTGGTAAGAGACAAGCATTAGCAAGCAGAAAGCCACTGCACCTTTTCCTGCAGTGACACAGGGCACAAGACAGCAATGACTGGTAGGAAATTCCCTCACAGTGGTGAATCTGAGACTAAGCAGTAGGAAAAATCCTAACTTTTGCCCTTCCATGCTCATTGCTTGTCTCCTCTGATTCCAAAGAGGCCTTAAAAAAGATGGGCATGTCTCAGATTTGAAGTGAAAGGAAACAAGAATCTGGCAGTGACTTTTTTTTAGAAAAGCTGACGCTTGAGTAATGAAAACAACATTCACCCAGCTGAGAGACAGCAAAAGAACAGTATTTATTCTTAATTCCTCGCATGTGATCTTGAGTTCTCTGTGCCCAGCTTTCTGATTTCTCCATGCTCACATCTCCCACCTTTCAAGTGCAGACTGCAGCAGCAAAGGCAGCCTGCAAACTTCAGGTAAATTTTTTTGTCTAGAAGGTATAATCATCTTCCACACTGTGTGGGAAGAGGGTGTATCCGAAACAGACCTTGTTTGGATCTAGATGTTCTCTGATTGAGTTCCAAGCTGTAACACTCAGCCACCAGATGACCTTATCTATCACTAATGTGGACTACTCTGTAGAACTTGTTAATGGGGTTGCATGCACATTATAACCTAGAAATTCTGGGTTATCACTGATGCTTGCAGCTGCCATGGCAACAGAGTTGGTAGGCATCTCTTAAAAAGTATTTTTTTCTTTTTAAGGACTCCTTGAAAGCAAGAGGCATTTATCATCCAGCATACACAAACAGGTTTAACTATGAAAACAGTTTGCCTACAAAATGATAGACACCATCTCCCTGTAGTTTCTCTATAGCTCATATTTTTAGTTCTACATTCGTGCTACTGCATTTAAAAAGATTTTCATTAGAGTCTTTATTTTTATGGCCTATAACTAAGCTAGATTTTCAGGACTTTCCAGTGTTCAGGTTTTAGCTTTGTGATTCTCCTTGATGTTAGTGGGAGTTACCCAAAGCCATTTTCCTTGAAGACTTTTGAAAATGTAAACTTCACTGTCTTTGTCTAGTAACAGTGAAAAAAAAATTGAAGCTAAAACAGTGGAAAAATTAAAGTTTTGTATTTTCAAATGAATAATGGGTATTCATCCACAGAAAATAAAAGTTTTGATTCTGTTTTGCTCTAATATTTTACTTTGAAGAACTTTGCTCTGTGTTCTCTCCTTACATTCCTGGAATAACCATTGTTTTATGTCTTTGACAGGTGGCACTTATACAGGTGTGTGTTTACCAAAGGAACTCTTTAATCTTTGAGCAAACCACCATAATGTGCCATACAGAATCTCTATCTGGCACTCCTAAAACCCTTCAAAACCCTGAAAACATTAAGACAGTACCAAAGAGATGTGAATTGTTGTTTGCCTCTTTTGAAGAATGGAGACACTGACAAGTTAAGCCATATTAACTGACTCAGTAAGCCAATCTCCAACTCTGTCACTGGCCTGAGATCCCCCTTGAACCCATTTCTTGGGATTAATCACAGGATTATCTTTCTTTCCTTCTTAAATGTGCATTTAAAGGACTGGTTAGAGACAGTGAGGAGTGTTCCAGTTGAAAATCTGGTCCAAATTTGTAGAAGATTGGATTATAAGTGCCTGGTTTAGGAAGAGTTTGGAAGGCTGCCATTTATTATCCTTAATTTGTGTTGTAGACTGAGTCTCCATTCTGCTAAGTGATCACTTGCAAATCAATTGCAGATGCCTTTGTGGGAAAAAAATGACACACATTCTCTAGAAGGGCAGGATTCATGGCACAGCAGAGGTGGGAACTCTTGCTTTCTGCACAGTTCTGGAGGCTCTACCATATTAAAGCCTTTGTGGCCAGTCAGCTGCAGGAGCCTGCTTTTTAAACAGTCTGGATATCCTCAGAAACTGAAGGCTGTGCTTAAGGAAGTTTTGAATCTTTTATGAGAGCAGCCTTTCCTCAAGAACAGAGCTGGGTTGCTGAGTTGTGGGGTCCAAAGCAGTCAGACCACGTAGTAAACTGATAACACCCATTTTATATGTCTGAGTCTCTGCCTTTGCTCCTGCATCGCTCTGCTCCCCTTGCACCTCACCTGCCTGACCTTTAAGAGTCACTGGGACCACAGTCAGGCTGGTCTGGATATAGGCCATTTTTGCCATGAATCCGAACAGATTGGAAGAATCAAGGTGTTCAAAGCCTCGTTTATGTGTGAAACAATAAAGTTACACTGAACTGCTCACACAGTATTATCAGGATAGCACTTGGAAGCCTCTCTGGCATGGATTAGTGCCTGAGACACGTGTTAAGGTAAGAATTAACTTGTGACTCTGGTGATTTTCCCTGAAATTTTTGAGTCAGATGATCCACAGGTCTTATTTGGTGTTGCCTCTTGAGTTAATGGAGCATACAGGGTCTCTTTATTTGCAGCTTTTGCAAAGCAACCTGTTTTTCCATCCTGTTAAAATTCATAACACTACATGAAGCAGGTGGAGAAAGAGTTTCTAAATACTATTCTAATAGAGCAGAAGTGCAAAAGTCTTTCCAAGAGAGCAGCTTTGATACTGCCTTGCATGAAGCAATCTTCTTCTGCTCCTCAAGAAAGGAAGAAAAGGCAAAACAGAACCCTGAAACATGAATGACCTAATTTGGACAAAAATTAAAATTGGCAAACACAGGACAAAATGCACACTTACTGTCATCCATCCTCCATCCTTAGCTTCATGATGACTTCCTTGGAGCCAGGTCTGATTTCCTGTGAAATCACAGCCCAGGAAAGAAACTGAGAGATCCCAGTGGTGATTTGGCAGTCGGGTGTGCCCAGCAGTGACAGTGGCAGCCCCTCAGCCAGGCAGCATCTGCTGATGGATGCACCACTGAGACTTTGTGTGCCAAGGCTGGCTGCCTCTGGCCCTTGGCAAAGTTGGGTGAAAAATGTGACACGGCCTGCTGTGAGGGTGCTGTAACAAAAAATAATATAAAAATTCTGAGTGGAGCTGAGGACAATGTAGTAGAATG
Organism: Pycnonotus jocosus; assembly: GCA_013400435.1. Classification (NCBI taxonomy): domain Eukaryota; kingdom Metazoa; phylum Chordata; class Aves; order Passeriformes; family Pycnonotidae; genus Pycnonotus; species Pycnonotus jocosus. The sequence goes on along the minus strand of VWYP01008955.1, from coordinate 52,591 downwards.
CAGGCTCAGTTGTATCTGCTGCTTATGGAGTGACTATTTTTACAAGGAGGAATTGCTCAGGATGCTACCTTTGTCTTACATACGAATGTCCTTGTCCATGTCTCCTATATTAATCTTATTTTTAGCCTTCTTATCAATTTGTTATATATCCGTATCCCATCTACCATTAGGCACCTACATAATTTTTAACAGACCTTTAAAACCAATGGAAAGAAAAAAGTATTTCCTAAAGGTTATTCTGGTTGTAGATGAAGTAAATTACTCACTGAAAACGCAGCTATCTTCTGATTTGTGAATGATTTTATGTGGCTGCAGCCCAAGATTTTTCTGTCTTTTCTTTATCTGTGAGTGTTGGTGAGATCCTGGTCTTCAGTGCTTCTTATTCCTCCACACATTGTGACAACATATATGTAAAGAGCTAATTGTATTGGGGTTGCATGGCAAAGTTTTGATAGTGAGGGGGGCTGTAGAGGTGTCTCTGTGAGAAGCTGCCAGAAGGTTCCCTAATGTCCCACAGAGCCAATCCCAGCTGGCTGCAAAACAGATCCACTGCTGGCCAAGGTTGAACCCACCAGTGATGGTGGGAACACCTCTGGGATAATGTGTTTAAGAAGAGGAAAATCTGTTGTGCAATGGCAGCCAGGGAGAGGAGTGAGGAGATGTGAGAGCAACAACCCTGCAGACACCAAGGTCAGTGAAACAGGAGGGAGGAGGAGGTGTCAAGACTGAGATTCCCCTGCAGCCCATGGAAGTTCATGGTGGAGCAGAGATCTGCCTGCAGCCTGTGGAGGAGCCCATGCCAGAGCAGGTGGATGCACTCAAAGAAGGCTGCAACCCCTTGGGCTTATTTTTGGTTTATTTTTGTATTTTATCCCTAGATATTAATGACATTCTGTAAATATCAAGGAGAATGCTTTCTATGCCCTGGGAGCAACTCAGGAAACTTGAGGCCAGCAAGTTTCCACTTTCCTGGTTGTTCTCAGTGGATTCATGTGGCCAATGTTATGAAAGTGAACAGGAAGCTTCAGGGTAAATATAAGATTTTGGATGCACACATCCTTTACATTCAATAGGAGAAAACAGCTGTCAATACTTATAGAGCTGTGAAAAATTAAAAATTTTCAGAGCTTTCTTAGTCTCCAGAAGCAAAGCTGGAAGAGGAAGGCATGTGAGAACCAGGAGGAGGTATATGAAAATGAGAAGATAAATTTGAAGCAGAGGGCTGATGTTTTCTACTTGTGGCTCCCACCATGCATGCAGAGAATTAAGGCAAAAATAATTACAATTTCTCCCCACATTTGTCCTAGAGCAGTCTGTGACCTGGATTGTTGTGTCTGCCTGCTAGTGGAAAAAACAATAGAGCTGCAGTTTCATTGCAAATTGTGCCAAGAGAAAAAACACAGCACAAAGCAAAAAAGTTAAATGACTGTCAGGTACGTGGTAAATCAGGCAATGACACCAACCTACAGCCAGGTACATCTGACCTAAAGGACCCACAGCTTGGATAGGGGAAGAATGTAGGTACTGATATGCGGAATTACCAACTCATCATCAGCATGGTGGTGAAGCAGAGAGAGTCAAACTGTTTTTTCAGAGATGCTGCCTTGCAGGATGCATTCATGAGATGATGTGATCTGACAAGCTGGTGAATGCTTCACCCCTCCTCTGCCAGTGGAGACTTTCTTCCTGCTTCTCAGCAGAGACAGCATTCATTTGCTGAGCTCAGAATAACCCTGTGGGTGAGAGCTGTTGTGCTCTCCCACATAGGATTTGTGTGAAAGTTGTCTCTCTGGAAATATTTTTAGAGAGAAAACCCTTCTCACTCGAATTGGAAACCATTTTGGTCAGAGAGGCCCTGGGCTGGAAAAGGAAAGAAAGAAGATCAAAGGAGCACATGATGTGTAGAGTTAAACAGCAAAACTGTCCAGTCCACAGCATTGCAGGGCAGAGCATCACACCTTTCAGGATCAGCATTAGGTAGTCCTGACTGGTGTCATGGGCAGCTGCCTGGCTCATACGTAGCCAGAGGTGGTGACCTGGCACATCAAATGAACAATACACAATTCCCTTTGCACCTCAAATGGCTCCTCTTTAGCACAAGGCAGGGTGGGCACAGTTAGAGGAGAGACCCTCTTCTCATCTGCCCAGACATCTTGGATATATGTGTCACAAAAAAGTCATTTGGGTTAACTGGGTAACCTTACTACAGTTCAAGCTCCATATGTTATCAAGGGTTTGATGAAAATGGGAAAAACTGGATTGAATGAAAATAAATTGAGTGGTAGGATATCACTTAATGGATTTGTCCCAAGGTGGAAAGGTTTGTTCACAAAGGAAAGTCTGCTATTTTTTCTTCTCCAGCACATCAACTTGCCAGCACAGAGCCCTGCAGATTAATTCCTCTTTTAATTTGCACTGATTTATGTCAAATCCCCACATTAGTAGAATATAATGTGAACAACTGCTTATCTGTAAAAGTATAATGGCCAACTCCTAAAGATAATTCTGGCTAAGTGCTAAGCATCATCTGGCATGTGTGACAGGTGAAACTACCATATGGTGAGGGTCCACCTAGATAAATCACTGTGCTCCAAGTTCTGCACTGCCCTGTGAAAAAACATCTTCCTGTCCTGAGGACAGGCAGTGCTCCCCAATAGGAAAAGAACTTTGGGCCATAACATGTAGTTTGATTTCACAACTGTGGAAGGAGTAAACAGCATTCTAACCAATCCTTTGCACATCTCTGAGAAATTCCTAAAATGTTTTTTATTCTGCAGAGGGTTAACATGGATCTTGTGTAGAGAGGAGCAGGTGGAGTCTGAGTGTGTGTACACAAGCGTATGCACATGGTGCTCATAGGTTGGGGTTTTGACAGCAGTGGGGTCTATTTATAAGGGACAAGGAAAATATGTTTGCTTTGCTCCCTGGAGGAGCAAGTGAGCAGTGAGTGGGTGGGAGACATGGGGAGTGCATCTGTCTCTAATCATCCCTGTGCTGGTGGCTGAGGGAGTTGCTGAGAGCGCTGCTGCTGCTTTGGTGGCCCAGGCTGTGTGTGCTGTGCTGCACTTCCAACACCTCCAGACATGCCTTGGCCATTTTTACTGGGGAAAGGGCTGGGAAAAGTGTATGGTCCAGGCACCTCCATGATCACAGGCACTGCAACAATACAGACTAAGAATTATGACTCAGAAGTATCCAAGAAGCCAGGCATCTGATATAATTTTTCTTTTCTTTTTTAACTAAAAGTGTCTTACCATTGTGCCCTTGCTACTGATCCCCTACACACTCCAAACTCCACAATATCAATTCCTATACAAATGCATTATTTTAAATAGGAGTATAGGCTTCAGCAGCACTGATGGGCAGTGTTCTGATAGCTAACTCAACAGGGAAACTGTCCTGTATGGCTCTGTAATCCATAGGGGCATCTGGGATGAGGGACTGGGGAGTGCTCCAGAGACTCATCACTTGCAAAAGTTGAAGACATTTGAGACAGCAAAGGACCACTTGGAAAGAAGAGTATAGGCAAGGAAAAGAGCAATACACTGGAATAAGCAGGGATAGGTAGGGAAAATATAGCACCAGGAAACTCCTGCTTGTCTGAATGTGCAGAAAAAGGAAGATGAATTTTGTTCAGGCAAATGCAAACTCTTCAGCTAGAGTAATTCATATTGAAGGAAAAAGATCAAAGAAAACCAGTGAAATTAGTCAGCTGAATTTTAATGTGCTACCAAGTAAAGACTTAGGAAAGTCTTACAAGTGATGGTAGGAACACTTTATAGAGATCAAAGTTTAGCTAGAGATAAAAGACAGAAAAACAAAATATCATTTTGTAATTTCCTCCCCACCCTTGACAACATTTGTCATGTATTATTTATGAACAGTAGGTCTTTTTTGGGGGAGAACATCTGTAATGTTTTTTACAGGGGTCCTTAAATTCCAGAAAGCATTTCAGCTGCAGTGGTCTCTGGCAAATTTGCTATCAATTTCAACAGCATCTGAATTGGGTACATGGTAAATTTAACAATGAAAATAAAGCAGACACTTTTAGTTCCTTATGGTGTGTCCCAAATAGCTTATAAAACACAAATGCTTCTTCAGTCATTAGGGATGAACAGGTCCCCTGGCATCCTAAATAGAATGCAAAGTGTGGATCAAACTGGGTAATAAATTGAATTAATGTGGCAAAGACATAGGCTGGTGTCAAACTGATGTTACAGGACTGACTTATATTGAACTGCTCCTTGGAGACAGCAACACAGAGAAATGGTTTGTGCTTCATCTCGAGCACAGCTACCAGGCACTCTGTTGCCATGCTACAGTTTCTAGGTGGCATCTTACTGAAGGAAAAATCCTACTGTCCTTGCTTGGGGTGCCAGTCTTTGCTTGAGGTGCTGGCAGGAGGCTGAGTACATCAGCTGAGTGGGTTGCCTTCCTCCAGATGCTGCTTGGACCAGAGGAAGGTGAGGAGATGCCTCACAGCAGTGCCTCTCCCTCACCATCCCACTCCTGCGATGACTCCTTCACTCTGCATTCGCACTGGGGGAGAGAGCGTGGAGCTGAGCCATGTGCTGATGCCTCTCACATCCCTCTGTGCCTCAACTCTCATTTTCTACAGAAGAACTGAGCCCATTTAGCATTTAAATGTGCCTCTGGGGAAACGAAATGGAAGGTGGGATTTGGCAGATGAAACTTCTCAACAACAAGTTTAAAGAATGCTCGGAAATCTTTGGAAAGGGGATGTGGAAGGTAGTAAACAGCTAAAAATGGAGCAAAATGTAGCATGGAAACAAACCAGAGAAGTAGAAAACAAAAATAAGGGTAGGGATAAAAAGGTTGTGAAGGTTAAGAAAGTATTCCCATGAGTTAGATGAAAGGAATGGCAGTGGCCAATGACTCACCTTCATCTGATACTCTTCCTTATTCTCTGTAATCCCCAAAATCAGGAACAATATTTTAGAATTCCCAGGCTTGGAGAGATGCAATGCCAGGGGCAATGAGAACCGGACCCATACTTTCAGATTTAAAATGTCCAAAACTTGCACTGTCCATTTTTGACCCAACCAAATGTGCATTTTTATGGCTCTAGCAGTTACTCTTCACCCTGAAGCAATTTTACAACATGCTGAAAATATTGAACAACCCAGAGGTTGGACTGCATTTGAGGTGCCCACATATTTTCCAGCCCTCAGTGTCTTGGATGCAATGCACTGCAACACAAACACTTGACTAAAAATGGCACCTGTGTCTCTCTATGGCTTCATTAATTCTGATTGGAAACACATTTTACCTTCAGCCACTTTCCAGTGTTTTGTGGGTCAGCTTGGGCTCACCCTGACCGACGTCAACACCAAACCTCCCCTGGAGTTTCTCAGGTTAACTGTGGAACATACTGCCTAATATGGAGAGAAGATGGACCATAGCAAGGAAATCATGAAGGAAAAATCAAGCTTGGCCTGCCTCCTTATGCTCCAAAACACAGTTCTCTCCCCGCTGTGGGCTGATCAATATTTGCAGTATGAGACAGACATGCTCTTTGGGAGTTATGAGGAGAGCAGTGAGCCTGGCATGGCAAAAGCACTTATGGAGCTGCTGCCTTTGTCCTGCATGAGGAGGAGCCCAAACTCAGTTGCTTTAGGTTCTTTTGCAGGAGCTAGAAATCAGTGACCCCATAAAACACCATCAACTCCATGTGACAGCTGCTGCTGCCTCTGCTCACCCTCCCTGTAGCACAAAGCCCTGGAGTGACAGGGCCAGACAGAAAATCCAGAAAGGAGCTCTTTCTGAGCATTCAGAGAAGTCTGACGCCTCATTGTTATCATCTCAACAAAATGCTGCAGGAAAAAAAATGAACAGAAAAGGTCCTCAGAGGCTCCTTTGCTGCCAGAGAAGCTGCTGCCCTGAGCAGTGTGTCCTCGAGGCCTGGAGGGTGCCAGCGCTGTGCACAGGGCTCCCCTCTGAAACAGGTGAAACACCGATGGTTTCACAGCCCAGTTTCACACAACTTTTACAAAATCCTCTGAGTGAAGGGTGGTGGGGCCTGACACCAGCACCAGAGTCCCTCTGTCAGGGATGGACCCATGGTGAGGCCAAGGAGGCCTCTTGAGTGAGGCACTGCTGTTCTAGGTCTGGCCACAGCAACAGCACAAATGTTTTCTGTGGCACTCACAGGCAAAGCCTCAGACAAATCTTTAGGTGTCACTGCAGACAAAATCCTTAAGCTACTTCCAGGAACCTATTCTGGCTCAGAGATCTTGGACAGAAGAGTGCAGCCCATCTGTCCAGCCCTGTGGCGGCAAAGACAAGCTTTTAGGATGGAAGCTCTGACCTGATCCCACAGGGCTGGGGTGAGCAGAAGAGGTGGACCAGTGGGAGATTACTTAAAAGGACAGAACTTGCAATATATTAAAAACTATCCAACCTACAGGAAATTTGTTGCAGCTATAGCAACATTAAAACCCCCTTTATATTTACCTGGACACCTTTTAAAACTTGTTTGACTGTAATAACTACCAGTGAAGGTCACACTGTCATTAGGGGGAAGCGAGTCTCCATTTCAATTGGGAAAGAGCACTTGGGGAAGCCCTGGAGAAGGAAATCATCCTATTCTTGCCAACCTACAGTCACCAAGTACAGTGCACATCCAGCCAGGAAGACTGCAAAAAAGACCTTCACCCTACACTGGGCTGAGGACAGCTGACACGGATTGATTTAAGTAATATGCTATTAAAAACACTTCTGAGTGATTGCAACAAATTATGTGGCTTCAGACTTCAGCACATTTAAAATGCATATGGTTTAATTGACACAGAATTAGGGGTCCTTTACAGCTATTACTGTTGCTCACACTGTGACAATCTGAATGCAGAGTTGTCATTGTGCTACTGCCTGTACAGACACACAGGAGGAGGAGCAGGGAGGCCACCCCCTCATGGCACAGAAATGGCATCTCAGCCTTAATGATACCGGTCAATTTGTGTCGCTGCAATGGATGTCACCTTAATCCATAGCTGAGTGCCCACAGGGATGTGCATTCCTGGCCTGGTGTTAATAACAATCCCTACCAGTTCCAGAAATGCACTGCATGCATCAAGGCAATGACTGCAGCCTGCTACTCCCCACCCATTTTCTCTCATCTTTCCCTGTATCAGCTGTGAAAGCAGAGGACATCAGAGGACACACTACTACTACTACATTATGACACACTGAAGAGAGGAAGACACGGCTATATTTAAATCAATGTTCCATAGAGAGTGTTCTGCTTTGGGAAATAAGTCCTTATACATTTACCTGTCATAAGATTGCCACATATTATCTTAGTAATGGTGATACATTTCAGCAATTTTTTTTCTTCCTTCGCTGTTCTCATGCTCCTAATTCCTTTTCAGCTTGACTCCTCTTAACATGCAAATTGTAATTTGCAAGCTCAAAATACAAATTCTGTTTGTGAAGATAAGATTCTGTAAATATTATATCTCCCCTGGAAGGGAAGGAGATTATTTTACATCGGCCTAAACAAATTATTTAGATAATATCAAGTCTGCTTCAGGTTAAAATTTTTGAGATGTAAATACATTTTAATATGCCATGCTTATAGCAAATATAAGCATTTATGTTATTTTAGCTGTTTTAGAATACTTGTAGTAAGAGACATACTGCAGCTAAAAAAGCAATATTAGATTATAGACAGGGAAAAGTTTTTTAAAAAATTAAATATATTAAAAACAGGTATTCAGGCTACAGCTGTCCATAGAGGCCCATTCTCTGAGGTGACATCTGCTTGTCCCTATGCTTCCCAGCTCACAGGATCAGCTGGAATCTGCCTGCCCATTCAGTGGGATTTCTTCCAGTGGAAGCCAACCAGGGCATAGAGTGGATAAAGGGAATGATGTTCACAGCTCACAGCCGTATCTCAGCCTGGCTTGCTGTCAGGGTGTGGCCAGAGGATTCATCGAGGCAGAGCAGGCTGAGTGATGGGAAATGGTCTCAGGCTGAACTGTCCTGAATGTTAAACCTGCACCTTCCACTCCAGGCAGCTCGATGGTGTGCTCTGAGAATACTGAGCACTGAAATACTGAGTGTGTTTCAGCTGGCTGTCAGAGAGCAGGAGGAGGAACAGGGTGAGGGAATGTCTCTAAAAGGCAGGAAAATGGATGGAAGCATTGCTCCAGTGTAGTCATGACAAGGTGGGGGAGAAAGGTTTAGAGCTGAAACCCCTCCAATGAAGAGGATTAGGCAACTTCTAGAAGATAGTAAATCTGAGTCAATAACAGTGAATATTAAATCCTGAAAAGACAGAAAAGGCAGGGATTGCAGTTTCAGACTCCCCAGGTTGCCACTGAGCTGCAAAGGAGCTGGGAGCCAAGAGCAGCTGCACCTCACATGGACAAATGCCCACCACAGCAGGACATGGGGGATCCTGGCTGCTCTGACCAGGGGCCACAGCAGCAGGATCGGTGCAGCAGCATCTCCTGCAGGAGATTATCCGCCAGGATGAGGAGCAGTGGCTCTGCTGAGCTCCCAGCTAGCTGAAGCAAGAAAGCAAGGGCTGACTGGCTCTCACAGTGCTGTGATACTCCTTGGCACTGCTCTGCTTCTCTGAGAGCCAAAGGTTTTTGAATCACAGATCCCAGTGAATTCCAAACAAGATACTGAGCACCAACATCACCAATTATGCTTTTCTGCTGAGCCTTAATTGAGGAAGAACTTCCATCTAGGAAGTCCTTGTTTTTGCTGGAAAGGTACCGCTGGGTTCCAAGGTGCCTTGCAAATATGAGAGTCTGCTGGACAAGCTGGATTTTTGGACTGTGTGTTTTATTGCCGTGGAGGAGACCACAGCTTTACCCAGAGCAGTTGTCAGTGGCCAACAGCCTGATTCTTCTCTGGGTCTGGCTGCAAGTGCTGCTGGTGCAAAGGGGGCAAGAACACAGAGCTGGGGACAGGTGGCAAGGGCACTGCAGGGATCAGTGAGATCAGCACAGGATGCAGTGCAGTCACACCTGGTGATGCGGAGAGGGGAGTTCTCTCCTCAGATGGGGAGATGTCCCTATCCTTGAAGCTAGCCTGAGGATATAGGTAAGAACAGACTGAAGATTTTTCTAGTCCAGCTACTAGTCCAGCTGCTGTTGGGAAATAAAGAGGAAAACTGAAAATGTTGATATTTCTGGAGAAAAAGACACAGCAGTAAGTAGCTTGATCAAAAAATATTGGGATAAACAATTATCTGTGCTAAGGGGGCATTGATTAAGGGGCATTGATTTTGGAGGCTATCAGATTATTTCTATTCTGTGCAATGGGGAATTTTAGTGCTTTGGCATGGCAGTCTGCAGTGCCTGCAGAAGTTTTTGTGAACAGTTTTTCATCCAATCTGAAAAATAAACCTGTCTGAGTATGGCTGCCTACCATTGCCTTGAGTGGAAGTGCCCATCTTTAAGAAACTTGCGTTGGAAACTCACAGTATGTTTGCATTAGGTGGAAGCTGTAAAATAATAAAAGTAATTAGTGCATGTTATGGACTAATCACCTGCAAAAAGGCCTTGAATGAGAACTTTAATGCAGACTGAATTTTTATGATTATATTATATAAAGCTTGAAAACAGAAGCTTACACACTGGAACTGCTGAGTAGCCCTGAACTACAGTGCTATGACCAGCTAATTGAATCCATATTCCTTGGCATTCAGGGAATCAATAACTATTAGAAGCAAAGGGCACTGCCTTAAAAGCCCAGTGCTTCATGCAAGGGGGAGTTTGTGTGATGAAAATGCAGCTGTGAAATGGTAGGAATACGTGCCAGATGTCTGCAAGAGGATTGTGTCCAAAACAGTACACTAAGGACAAGCACAGCCAAGCCCTAAGCAAACACCATCGTTTGTAATATTTTCCTGATTTAGGATGATGAATGGTCTGATGTACCAGCCTCAAAAATTGCTGGGTTCAGAGATCTTAAGCTGAGCCAAGCAATACTGTTGGACACTAGTATCTTTAACAGGGTGTGAACATGCCAGGGAGCAACTGGGAGAGGGAGACTTATTTATAGCAGCAGCAGGCTGTAAAGCACTGGTGTAGCAAGACTGACTAGTCACTTGTTACTTACTCATGCATGAAAACAGCACCTTATGTTCCACAGGCTGCTGCTGAAGAACAACCCCAGGGGCAACTAAGTGGTGGAGAAAAACCCAAGAATCTTCTTGTGGGAGCAACATCCAGCATGAGGTGGTGGTGGCTGCTCTCACCCTGAACTGGGATCCAGGTGCCCTGCGAGGAGAGGGACCGAGGTGCACCATCAGAGAAGCTGCTGCCAGAGCTGTGATAAACAACGTTACTTCTTGCCCTTCTGAGAGGAAGCTCTGTCTCTTCACAAAAAGCCTGCTGCAGTTGTTTTCACATTGCTTTATAGGCTTTTTCTTAGCTGAATGCTGTCCCATATTGCTTCTAGTGGCGGGGTCAGATCAGGACACGGTGAGATTCTCTGCGTGTGCAAGTGTGTGATTTTTTCATGCTGGCAGAGGAAGAGGGAGGCAGAGAGGGAGAAGTAGGAATGAGAAATACATGCTCCAGGAATCCCAGGGAAGAGAATTTGTTCCTCCTGCTCAGTTTATTGTTTGCAGCTACCTTGTGTAAGACACCAAATCTTGCTCACATTTCCACAGTGAGTCTGATGAAGTCATTTAGCACATGCTAACTGCAGGCACATGAGAATTTCCATTACAGCTGCTACCAATCACAAACATCAGTATTCTCAAGAGATTTGTTAGATGTCACTCTAGGAGAGGAAGGAGCTCTAAAAGCTCTTGCAGGTCACATCCCCTTCAGGATTACCTGGTGTGTGCCACTGGGCCATTTTTGTGGGTTTAGTGCTATGTCTGTCACTGTTCTCCTTGCTTGTGACAGTTCATCTGAGCTGCTGTACTGAATTGTTTTCTGCCTCTGGGTTGCTTGTAATCGTTTTGCTTTGATTGTTCATTATTTGTTTGATGTCTGTGGCAAACCAACACACTTTTTCTTCTTCTTTTTTTTTTTAATAAATGTTCTCTGCCAGGTGGCTGAGTAGTGTAGAAAATGGAAAATACAAACACAGCATATTTCAACTATTTTTCAAAAACATTCAGAAATTTTTAGAAAACTCAGTCTAATCCTCTCTTCTTCCTGTCAGGCCAAAATAATCCAGACAGCAACAACAACAAAAAAAACCCCTCTCGTGATAAAATAAATGATGGTTTTGGGATCAGTAGATACATTTACTAGCATGCAGTAGTCAGAAGACTGTATGAGAATAGAACACAAAGGGAATCCTTAAATATTCAGACTAGAGCAATTCATTTGGACGGCCAGTGACTCAGACAAAGTAAACAGCTGCCCCCAGCAGCAGATTTTGGGAGCATCATCCATCCACGGATTTTCTCTGCCTGTGGCAGACATGCAAATTCAGGCTGCTGCTGGGAGAGCAGGGGGTGCCCGGGGAGAGCAGCAGCGCTGGGGCAGGCAAAGGGCAGCAGCGCTGGCCCCGTCTCTGCCCTGGCAGTGGGAGCCTGACCCTGCAGGGCATTGTCTGCTTCCTGGGCTCAGCTCCATCCCAGCTCCTCTCCCTCTGGCCTCACGTCTCCTCCTACTGAGACTTTGGCTTATTTCCCTGGGAATCCCTGCAGCTAAAACACAACATAATCTTCCTCTTTGGAAGTCATCCTGTCTCCATCCCAGGTTTTACCGAGAGCCAGACCCTTTGGATTTTATAAGCATATAGCCCTTGCAGGGCAGAGTGGGGAGATGACAAGGTTTATCCTCTGCCTCCAGGATAATCAGGAGTAAAACAAGAGAGAGAAGATGCAAACCTGCATTGGACTTGGTTTTCTCCATTCTGTTTCTGAAGAAAGAGGAAAGCTAGAGGGAGAGAAGGGATAGGGCCCAAGAGGGAGGAGGGAGATAGAGCAAAGAAGTTTTGGCATGTTGTCTTGCCAAAACGTGCAGTACAGATGGGAAGACACAGATGGAGCATTTCTCCCGATACTTCAAGAAATCAAACATGCAGGGAGGGAGTTGCAGCAATTTCCTTGTATCACTGTATTGGAACATTCTGTAGCAGCAGTTCTTAAAGAAAACAGGCTGTCACTTCAGCAGTGCTTTGGGAGCCTGCTCATGAATACAAACAGTCACCCTAAAAATCTGCTGCAGCAGCTCTTGCCTGGCACAATGAGCTGATATATTTTGTTTCAGCTCACATTATGTTTGCTGGCCCATCTGCAAGCACAGAGCATCTAAAGCCTGCTCCTTAAGGTAACAGGCTGAACTTGCCCATGGCATGGATGCAAAGCAGCAGATGTGTGGGAGCAGACCTGCCTTCCTTGTGCTCAGGTGCAGCAGAAGTCTGAAAACCAGAATAAATGTTGCATGCAATAGAGATGCTGACATGCAGGCAGGGAGGAAGGAAAGGGATCCAGGGAAATGCATAAAGAATTCTGCAGGTACTGTATGTCAAATCCCCTTATTAGAAGCTCTGAAATGACTGAACAGCCCCAGCAGCACAATTCCTGCAAAGGCCTGCCAAACATTTCCAGTCTAATTAGGCTTTAGGAGAGCCGGCAGGAGGCCTGGATATCCTCTCTGTTGAGAAGAAATCTGACTGGATTCTCCTCTGCCTCAGTGGGAAAGTAGATGCTTCCAGCCCCAGCCTTCTGGCTTTCATGAGGCCACAGCCCTGTGTGACTTCTGCAGCTGAAGGCAGGGCAGGGAGTGCTGGAGCAGTGTTCTGGCTCTGGCTCACGGCACCAAGAATTCCCCAATGGATGCTTTAGAGGAGGCTGGTGTGGCTGGCACCTTCCTCTAATAGCAACTGAGCAGAGAGAAGCAGAAACCCCTTCAGTAGTTTCCTCCACATTCCTCAAGAGGAAGATTTTAGGGAAATTTATTTAATTATGTTCTTCACTTCTCTTTCTCCTCTTTTGCTGTGAGAGACCTGACTACATAAATCTATGGAGATATATGTTGTGTTGTCCTCATTAAAAAAAAGGTATTCCTTATCCAGCTCTCTGTCTTTTTCTGAGGGCAGCTGTCACCTTCACATCTAAGAAGAAAAACTGCTTTTGAAAATAACTTATTTTTCAGATTTTTTGAGTCCCAGCACTGGCATTTTCTTGCCTCTCACATTCTGATTTTTATTCCGCTGCAGTAAGCAAATGGGAGTTGGAGAAGTCATTAGTGCCCAATTTAGCCTGGCAATTAGGCAAAATCTAATGGTATGCTCTCAGGTTCAGAAGCTAGAACTGCTACTAGTAGGCTCTAACTCTGACACTGACTTTTTTTTTTTTTCCCCTGTGGCCAGGATTAATTTTCTTCTCTTGTGTGAAAATTTACTATTCATTATAAAGCTATATGTTGGGGTTCATTGCTTGGGATTTCTAAAATGCTTTGGAAAGGAAAGGCAGGAAACATTATCTCAACATTTTAATGTGTGTCTGAATAGCCTTCAGCCCTCCGCTCACTTCAAAATCTCTGTCTTGGATGGGAGAATTCCTGATCTTTGAAGACACAACTATCAATTCAGTAATAGCATTGGTCCAAAAGACACATTGCTTTATTCATCTATTCAACCGAATAATGTGCCAGCACTACACAGTAACAGCTCTGGCCAACTGAAGGGATTGCTGAGGTAAAATGTGGCAGAGGTCACCACATCTATCAAACATAATTTCCTGTTGATTCTGTGGGCATTTGGAGCCCAACACAATGATGGGATGTGGTGTATCTTGATATGCAATGCCAGTGGTCTCCTTTTCTTCCTCTGCATCATATCAGCTTCAAGAGTGCCATTAAACCAGGACTATGTTAGATTTAAAAAGCTCCTTGAAAAATGTCTTTTTAAAGAGTTTGGGAGAACAAAACAAACCTCTCTCAAATAAATGAAAACCCATAATGTAAGTTTTCACTTAAAAGCTGCAGCTGAATTTTCACTTGAAAGCTGCATCTGAAGCTCCAGCCCTTTGGTTGAATCTCTCTCCATGAGAAGTTCCTCTTCAAGAAAATAAGATAGGAGGAGTGATCCGTGCTTTCCTCTCCATCTGCGTTGGGAAGGACTCTGTTCTCTGCTTTGAGATGGGGAGAAGATAAAAACTTCAAAGTTACCATCTTTATTTAATGCCTGTGATATCAGCTCCAGAGAGAGTGTCACTCTACAGTGCCACTTCACCGTGTAATGTTTTGACCACTGATTCACCCATGTGGCTTAACCAGCCTTGGTCCTCAGTGATTTTGTTGTCAGGAAGAGAGATTGCCTGAGCTAAAAAAGGGGCTAGGATGGGAGCAGAAGCTCCAAGCATCAGAGAGGAAGGTAAATGCTCACTTGTCCTGGTTGGTGATTCAGGGGGAAAATGAAGATGCTGTGTCACATGCAGAGATGGCAGAGGATGAATACTGTGGCTTTGCTGAAGCCTGTTCTTACAGAGGTAGATAGGAGCATTCAACCCCCCAGGCAAGGACTGTTAAACATCCGAATTAAGTCTAACATGTCTTTTCAGAAAACTGAAGAGAAATCAGAAATCTTGACATTATGTGCCTTTTCCAAATTATAGTTCACTGCCCAGATCAGTAAAGCTCATTGTCCTCAGAGACACCAAGTGAAAGGAGCAGCTGAAACATCTGGGCTGGTTTTCTGCAGTATGGGCATGAGGAAACGGAGCCTGTGCAGAAGATCAGAGGATTTTATGCCACAGAACAGCAGCAAATAAGTAGCTCAACAATAACCAGCAAGTCTACCAAGAGATTCCTGCACTGAGCCTGTGAACCAGCTGTATTCATGTGAAATTTGATGGGAACTGGAAATAAAGACAAAGTAATTCATGTGAGGGTGATGCTGGGGAGAAACACTGCCTGAGATAATATGAGTTTCCATTTCACATCTCAGTTCAAAGCAGTGGTGGTACAGAATAATTTAGGTTGGAAAAGACCTTAAAAGACGTCAAGTCCAACCATAATGATAATAGGCATGATCTAAGGACCCAAAATCTTCTATAACCTCTGATGTTCCACACTGAGAAATGTGGAGACTTTCATATGCAGCTAGATCCTTGCATGTTTAAAGACATTTCTATAGTCATTGTTTGCAAGTCCTACAGTCAAAGAAAACCTCTCTGGTGAGATTTCATTTCTGATGCCTGTTCTGGACAAGAGAGCACAGAGAAATGAAGACTGACATATTATGGAGATTTTCAAGCCTTGTTTCCATTTGCTGGTATTCAGGGTTGGTTTTTTTAATGCCATTGAGGAGTTATTTTATATGTAATGCCATAGAAGAGAATTACTTGTTTTGGCTAATTACGTAGTCCTGTGATCACTGGCCTGTTCAACATTTTAAATTCTCTGTTTCAAAGTCTTCCTTCTGCAGTGGTTTAATGCAGCTAAGCAGATATGTGACAGATATTTACAAGAAGCATGAAAGTGAATAAAATAGGAGAAGTCAGATAAATTAGGAGTCTAGGGATGTTTGCATCAGCTCTTCAAGAGGGCTCTGCTGTGTGAGGAGTTTACTGCCTGGCAGTTTATTTCTAGTTTGTTCCCCTCCCCCTCCTTCACTGCTAACTGTGATTAGCCTTTATTGTGATTAACTTTATTAGTATGTGGTGAAGATTTACTTCAAAGAGCACATCTTCCACATAAATCGAATATATCATTCTTATACCTTTGGTAAGAGAAGGCATCTCAGACAACACATGAATATTCAAACACTTTTAAAAATTGAATGCTTCTGTGTTCCAGTATTGCTTTTCTACTCTTTCAAGGACAGGACTACAAATTCAAAAACATTTTTATCTTAATCTTTCTAAAGTAATCAGATGTTTAGATCAGTGGTTTCTAGAATAGACTATTAATTGTATTGCTTTAGGCTCTTCTAGGAGACAAGGATGGCAAGATAAGAACCAAAATAGAAGAGAATCTGGTATCCAGGACAATCATACCAAATCCAATTTATAAGCTGTTAAACATAGGAAGGGTAAGCTGGAAAAAATCTTAGGAAGATTCAGTGGCCTAGGCCCCAAATCTATTAGCTTTTGATCTTTGTTGGAACTTTGAAGGGAAGATGTTTTCATGGTTGGTACTCATGGATTGTTGTTTACAGTCCAACAAACCAGATACGATGTTTTGATGGAGATTAACACATCTCAGATTTTATAAACATTAAAGCTGTCACTTCTACTCCCAGGAATCACACTCTGTTGTACCACCATGGGACAAAATGCTCTGGCAATTGATGTTATCTGGCCCTTACTTTCTAGTAGCATAGTCACAGCTATTTATAAAGTACAATGGAATTTTTCCCTACATCCTTGATATAAATGTCATGTGCTCTGCAGTATCGTGCACTGTTCCTGGAGAAATGATCCATTAAAACCATCCAAGAAGTATTCAAAACATCCCAGAAAGAAATCACATCCTTGTAGGATAATAGAGAAAATTGGCTGACTTGCACAGACTGTATTGACACGCAGCAAAGCTCAGCTCTTCACTAACCATGTCCTCATGCCAGAACTAAGGACATCCTGCCTTCAAGGCAGACACACAGCCTTCATTTTGCTTTCTGCCTCAGACCCTGTGTTACAAGTAACCAAGGCTGTGCAGCTGGAGAGAAAGAAAATGTGTAGAGTGCATCAATAATGAGGAATTGAGGCCAACAGAGACATGCACGAATTAAAAAAAAAAAAAGCTACCAGATACAAATGCAAAATGTGAAATAGAAGTAGCTGAATTCACAACACTCCATGCATTTCAGAGGATTAGAAGTGCTAGTGTTTAAATTGTAGAGATAAATTTCCAACTTATCATGGTCTAAGTGTTCCATCACTTGTGCGCACTTTGGATAATGAAAGGATTTGTTTGAGAGGAGAGGCTTTAAGGAAAAGAAGGCTCTGTAAGATGCTCAAATTAAAAGAAAACAGAAAATATGGAAATAGCTGGCTTCTTATAATGAAAATATCTCACCAACCTGCACTTCTTATAATGAAAATGTCTCACCAACCACCCTGTTCTACCAGGGTGCAGTCCCAGCTGGAGAGAGCTCCCTCTTCCCTCTCAGCCTGGCCTGGAGGATGTTAACATCCACCATTCAACAAGAGTTTTGCCACTGGATGTAGAGAGAATTTGGTTGTGCTTTCTGTCAGTGTGCTTTGGAAAGGGAGTTAATTCCCTCACCATGAGGGGCCTGCCAGACAAGATATGGTAATTCCTTACAAGTGGCCTCAAAGGCAGCTGCAAGCCAATCCTTCTGAATTTCTCTTAGGCAAGACACACCCAGTAGCTGCTGTTTCTTTCACATCCTGCTTAATCTGTTTGGAGGCTGGCTGAGGTCATGCAGAGACACTTTCAGCTGCTTTGCACGCTCTGTGCAAAGGGACTATGCTCAAAGGAAACCAGCAGTGATTCTTGCCTCGGGAAGAATGGAAATGGTCTCTCCTTTTAAGTTCACCCTGTATTCAACGATTTGAAAACACAGCACTCTCACTCATCCTGGGAGGACATGATGTCTGAAGCTCTTTTCCCAGCTGTTTTCTGACTTTAAAAGGATTCTAACTCACAGCCCTCAGCCATGGTAATGATAATAACTGATCTGGTTAGAAATGGTGCCAGGCAAGCTTCTGGATTTAACTAACTTTGCTTTATAAACCTATTCAGTAGTGAGGGATTGGCATGGCCCAGATTCAAAGAAGAGGACTCTCCTGTCCTGGATATAACATCCAAGTGCTCACACTGACCTTAGCCTATGTTCCTGCCCTGGTGCCCTCTGTACTCTCAGCTGTGCCCCCTCCTCTGTAGTTTTTTCCCTTTAAACTAAAGTAGGGTGGAAACAGGTTTGTTCAGGCTCCTATTATGTGCTCAAACTTCTAGTGAAGCTGAAAGGGCCTAAGACCACCTATAGGCTGTGGAGTAGATGTGTTTTGTGCCCTCCCTACAGTCTTGGCCTCTCAATTGTCCAGATCAGGTATTTGTCCAAAGTACACATCAGGTCTCATTTAGGTTGTGTAGCTCCTGTATCCTTGGGAGTACAGGGACTTGGGGGAGGAATGAGGGCTGGTTGATCCCACTGACTCGGGAAGCAATCATTCTCAGAGCAGGCAATCCAGGGGCCAGATGCATGTGGAAGTCACATCTGCTTGGCAAAATGATCTCAGTCACATCTCCTTGGCAAAATGATCTGTCAGAAGTTGCCCTCAGATACTTTGTGCCTTCAAGTAAATGTGACCTCGGACCTTCAGATGCCCTCAATACATGTTCATGAGTGTATCAGACCTAATGGCAGTTTCTAAGACCTATCCTACCTCTTAAAATATCCAGGCTTCCTCATCCCCTTAGAAGTTTATAAATCACTGCACTCCAGTAAAACATACAGATGCTTTTTATTTTTTAAAATTACAACCACTTTTTGTCTTGCATTAGAAGCTCTTTACATTTTCAGAAACTTTCCACTTGAATTATGGAGCAGATCATAGGCCATCAGAAAACCATTCCCAAGAGAAAAAGGCAACATAATGGAACACAAATTAAAATACATATTCAAGCACAAAGCACCAAGAGTGGTCTAGAACACAACACGCACATCACTTCTAAAAAATAATAAGTGAGCCCTAACACCTACGCTTCAAAAATTGTAGAGCACTCTAATATCTCCCAGATGTGGACTTGATTAGGGCTGAAATTAGATGGGTTACAGCCTGCAGTTTAAAAGCAGTCCTTTGCCACAGACTGAAAAAAGTGAAGATTTGCGGAAATAAAGGGAAAGGAGGGAGTTGAATCGTCCCCAACAAATATTCCGCTAATGAATATCTGCATGTTACTAGCAATCAGGAAAAGAGAGTAGCTCCCATTATGAATATTTTCTTTGTTTCTTGTTGAGGTTGGTAGAGCTTCTCATGGGAAGGATGCAGAAAAGACGGTGGCTGAGTACAATCTCCTATTTCTGCCTGGAACCAGCTGCTTTTTACAAGCAAATGCTCCTGGAAGCACTAGGGCATAAACACCTGCATAACAGCATATAACCAGCTCAAGTTTCCATTGAGGTCTGGCTTGTGTGCATCTAGCATCCCTAATAAAACCTTGAGCTTTTCCATCATGGCTGAATAATCTGAGCTTGTGCAGCTTCCTTGTGCAGAAATCTGAATGTCACCTGGGGCAGGAACAGGCAGAGGTGACACAGCACTCAAACAGCTTTATTGAAGGTTGCATTTGTCCTGGAGATACAAAAGTAACTCTTGACTTTCCAAGCAAGGATTCCTAGATGGTATATTTACCTTTCCATGGGAAAGCCTCCAAGCTCCCTACCCTTTTTGGGTCAGTGAAAGTCACTTCCTAACCAGACTGTCAGGGCTCTCCCTGTCTGGACAGGTGACTGTGGCTTGTGTCCTCTGAGCACTCTCAAGAGTTAAAACACTGATGCTGGTCCCTAAGATCCTATCTGAACACTGCCTGGCTTCTCATGGTGCTTAACCTCCTGAAGACTTGCTCAGCTTGTGCTGGGCTCACTGTGAACCAGGGTTGAGCTCTTCAAGAGTTGAGTCTTCCTTGGCTCCTCCGGAGGCTGGGCATCAAGTTGGGACACTCTCACGTCTTTCCATAGATTCAGGGAGAATTCCTCCTGCTGTCCATCAAGGATGAAGTTCTAAGAACTTTTGCTTTTCCTAGGGTAGAGGATGAGAGGAATCAGAGACCACTCTTCCTCATTTTTTATAAGGTAGCCTTGAATATAAGTGGGTCAGAAATCAACAGAGATAAGCACAGCAAAAAATCACCACATATTTCTGCCAAAGCCTCAGACCTCAGCAGCTGCACTGAATTTGGTGTGGTTGAAGAACCTTTCTTATTGGCATGTCTAGAAAAGTACAGCATGCTTTGTACAGCATGCCAAAAATGCCCCTGAGCAGAAAAATGATTGCATTACTATTAATGCTGGTCATAGTCTGAATTAAATACTTCATTCCCTAGTAAACATTAAAATATCAGCATTTTAAAGGCAACACAGCACCTTCCTGAAAGAGTAGGTGTCTTTAATATGAATACATTTTATTAAAAATATTTGTCACTGTGAAGGACCTGATGACATTGCTAGCAAGTACACAGTAAGAATAATCTGGCTTTCTTCTCCATGCATTACGAAGGGCATCTACATCTCAATTAAAATTTGAATTTTTCAGTAATCTTCCAGCATCAGAAGGAGCCAGAGATTCTTGTATGTGGTGGGTAATTGACCATTTTATGCAGGGCACAGCTTTTTAGGAACTGTATCCATTTACATCATCTGTGAACAGCTGAGTGTGTCTGTGAGAAAACAAAATGTTGTTAGCCTTCGTGTCTCAGTTAAGAATTTAAGATACAAGAGGCTAAACATGCTGGCATCAGTTGTAGAACATCTGGCATGGGGATTGGTCAAAAACTGGTGAAAGAAAAATGTTGTACCTTGACTTTTTGAGTACCTCTTGGGATTTTAGTTCTTTGGATAATAATTATTGGGATAATTCAAACTAATATGAGCCAGCTGCTTCTGGCATTGCAGGCTGAAAAAATGAAATGCAGAAAGAACAGATTGGCATGGAGTCAGGAAAGTAAATTTGCACTGTGGTACCTACTCTGCTCCTGTCTAGAGCTGATGAGAGCTTGGTCTGATGAGGGCATTTAGCTCCCAGTGTCTCTGGTAAGACTGATGGTATAAAAAACAGCAGCAAAGATGGAGAGATCTGAAAAATGTGAAAAGAGCACAGAAAGACAAGTGGAACAGTTAATCTGAAGCTTGCCACACTTAACTCACATGACTTAAATTTACTTGGAAAATCCAGTGGACAGGCAGGGAAACTGTTTTAAGGCCAAAAGCCTTGAAATTGTAACATTTTGATAACTATTCCTACTATTGCATATCTCTTGTCACAACTACATGTCCTTGCAAGAAAAATCTGTTCGTGCTGAAATGGGATATGAATAACTTAGAAAGGTCCAACAAATTTTAAAAGGCAAAGGGGGCAGCAGAGGGGAGGATAAAAAAGAAAAAGTGATCTGCAGAGTGTAATGAGGAATAGAGGGAAGCACAGAAGTCTTGTGCACCTCCCCTGGCAAAATACAGAGATCAACAAGGAAATAATTGAAAATTACCAGCCTGGAGGAGGATGTGGATAACAAAGTAGGTTCAAGGAGAAGCTCACACCAGTGCACAACTGTCCCAGCAGGAAAGTCTGTGCACGGCTGCACGGCAGGAGAATGACTCCATTTATTACTGTTTAATTTATTGGCTGCTGACAATGTAGTCTGTTCAGAGCAAATATAGTGCAATCTCTGTCCTCACAAGTAGTCAGTTTAGCTAGAAAAAAAAATTAATTAAGGTCTTTCAGATTTCCTTCAGTGTATTTTAAAGCAAGGGTCATCAGTGCCTCACTCTTGCATTCACTGTTTTATATTGGCTATGGCACAAAAGAAGGAAGTTGCTTATTAACAAACTTGACCTCCTTGTTTTCCCATTTTTTCTTGTAATTCCTTCCTCCTCTTCCTTTCCAGAGTCCTTAGGCACATCTGAGGTTAGGATGGAGCTGCTCTGTCCATGTGCCACACAAGGCCCTTTCTGTTCCACACAGGTGGGGCCACTGCTGGGCCACGGTGTGGAGAAGAGAGCAGAGAAATCAGTGAAGGCCACGAGCCCCAGGCGAGGGCATTCCTCCTGCTCTGCTCCTCGTAGTACAATCCTGCAGCCATAAAGTTCACGGCTGTGGTTTTTGTGTTGAATGTGGGACTCTCTGTGAATACAAAATATTATAAAACCTTCTACACTGCCCAGATTACAGCAGCACAGCATGGAGCTATCGCCCTTCAAAAGCCATGTTTATTCATGAAGTTTTAACGGCAAGGGGAGGAGCTGCTTCAGACCTTTATCACCTGGAGCTGAAGGATGACCCATAAAAAACCCCTTTCTGCTCATTTAAAGGAAGGTAAAATGAGTGGTATCCATCAGAATTTATCTTGCAATTCGTTGCTAAAGCTCCTCTACCCAAAATGTGGTTTCCTGTGATGTGGGGCACCTACTGCAACTCCTGCAGGTGAGAATGGAGCAGGTTAATGACATTTATTGTGCTGCAGTCTCTGTGAGGGAGTGCCATGCCAGAAAGACAAGTATGTCTAGAGGTGGAACTCTTTGCTACTCATTACCAAGTGGCTGAATTTCTGATGGAGGACATTACATAGTCATTCAAAAGGCAGTAACTCAGGTTGTAACAAAGAACCTGAGACATACTAATAAAAGTCCCATTTCTATTTTATAAGTCACATAATGGATGTCACATTCAGTGCTTCTTATGGTGAACAGGCTACTTATTAAGCATAGTCTATGACTTTATTTCATTTTAAAATTGCCATCTTTTCCAATTATTCTAACTTTTTAGAATCTTCTCTCTTTTAAATAAGGTTATTTTTAGCATAAACCACAAGTTACAAACAGCAGAAGTTGCTATAGAAACAGAAAAAGCACTTTGTAGAATGAAAATTCAGGAGGAAATGTTGTTCACTGTTTATCTTCTGCAGACAGTCAGATAGAATCAACACCTACAGGTGTGTGTATGTGTATCCATACATATATATAGATATAGATGACTTTACTGTATCTCTGAACTCTTCAGTGCTTGATTTTGTATCCTAACACTTATCCAGTTTCTGGCACTTCTGCACCAGCAGATTATTATCCCCAGCTTATTGCAACTACCCTGTAAGTAGGTGCCCTGCATGCATCCCTGAATTCAGCTGGCCAAGCCACTGCAAGTCAAACTGATGTGATGCTGCAGCACAGACAGAGGCAGGGGCTTTGCATGGGGTGGTGGGGAAAAAACCCTGTTCAGCTGTCTTATTAATATCCCATTATCTGACCCTCATCACACACCACACTGGACATTGCCAAAAGAGGGACTCATCTGGCTCTTTCCTCTCAACCTAATCAGCCCTTACTGTACAGATATTCAGATTATCCTTTAAAGGCTCTTTGCTTGTTGTTTCAGTTGTGAAAACAAACTCTAACAACTTTAAACTAAAGAAAGGTAATTTCCAGCCATGGGATTTGTGCTGTGTCTGAAGTCTGTTTCTTAAATGCTGCACCACCTTTAAGCTTCATTTTTGGAGAGAATGATGTGGAAGAAACATTATATAATTTTCAGCCATTGGGAATCAGACTCAAAATCTAGTGTAACAGCATGGGTTACTGAACCAGATTCAGTAAAGAATACTGCATAGGTTACACTTTATGTATTCATTAGATTGAAAGAAAAAACTTCAGGTGTTTGAAAGTCAACCTGTTTGGAAGACTGGGCCTGAAATATTTCTCACTTCTGCTCTTAAGCCTTTATTTAACTTCATTGTTCTTCATAATGACTCAACTTTACAATCATTCTGTGTTAACAAACGGTCACAAAAATATCTACCAGAGATAATTCCGGAATGGTTAATCCTTCCCTGAGGAAGAAGAGCCTGGAGGCAAGGAAATGAACTGGGTGGGAACCAAGGACCATTAAGGCCTAATTTGGATTTCTTCAAGGCATTTGATTTAGTAACACATGATATTTTGGTTAAAAAGTTTGTACTATATGGAATTAACAGAACACATATTAAATGGCTTAAGAATTAGTCATGTCACATCTCATCTTTCTGTGGTCTGTTATTGCTGGGATAGTTCAAGGCCTTTTCAAGGAACATGATTTTTCTTCTGCTTCAGAATTCATATATGATGCTGGCAAACCCCTTAGGACCAGATTTCTGAGCACTTCAGGGTCCCAAAGAGGAGATTGCTTCTTACAGTGATTGCCAAGTGGATTTTGGAAATCACACTCAGTGTTTCACTGCATATTGGTTGCCCAAATACTTTTGTGAAGTTGTTTGGGGTTTTTTTACAGATTATCATCAACAGTGAGCTCCTGTTTTCCCAGGCTGTCTGCCAGTCTGGTGTCCTGGTGTTTGTTTTGCAGGACAGGTTTGGACTCACAGCTCCAACACAAACTGATGGAACCTTCCTGGGGTGTCTAGAGCGGGTTTTAATTCAAGTCCTTCAAAAAGTAAAAACCCCACACCATCTTGGTTAACACTCTACTCCAGGTGTGCTGTGCATCCTGGCAGTGCCCTGGGTCTCTCTCAGAGCAGGACTTAGATGTATCTCCTCAGGCAAAGTATTTCCTCTGGAAAGAAATCAGGTGGGATCTTCTGTGATCTCCAGGGGGGTTGCCTAGTTGGGATGAAACCCCTTGACAGGCTTCAGTGTGGAACATGCACACCTCACCTTTTAGGCATAACTAGCAGGGCAGCCAAAGGCAGAGTTTTGACTTTCAACCATTTTTGCCTCAGTTTCTGGTTTATAAATGGGGCATGGTGTGAAGCAGTTTTTGGAGCACCATGATGTAATCCGTAGCACATCATGAGATGGAGAAATCCTCACGAGAAAATTAAGGCTTTTAACTTCCAGACAGGGTTGGAAAATGTTTATGTTGTATAGTCTGTCAGTAGGCATAGAATGGCAAAGGAGTAAAATACTGAATTGATGCATGTTAAATAATCAGCACTGATCTCAGCTACTGAACAAGGCAAGGGTCCTAGATGAAAATAGCAAATGTCCTTGTAATTAGTGAGTATATCCTAATGTACTCTCTTCTAGGGATAGAGGAATCTTTCACAGGCATTTTGAAGCCTGACATTTCCAACTTTTAGATTTTTATTTTGCTCTGCTGATCAGAATATAGAGGAAAAGGTTATCTAGACCTGCCTATTTGTACACACTATTAGGCTTCCAAGTGGTTCAACCTTAATTACTGCATGTAGAAGCAAGTTTGAATTCAGAATTCAGATCAGCATCAATAGAGGAGACACAATTTGCATGTGCCTTGTTTGGCACACAGTCTTGAGCTGGACTATTTTCAATTCTGGTAATATTCAAGCAATACTTTCCTTTTTAAAATGCGTGTCACTCTCTCTGACTCCAGCTAGTCAATTCTTGAATGCATCCTTGTTAAAGAGAACAGATGGTTTCAGTTCCACAGGATGAACTCTCAACGGTGCCTTCAAATCTGGGTGAAGCCACTGTTTGTTTGGCTGAGTTCTAACTCAGGCCTCGTGTCTTTGTGATGTTGTTCCAACCCTGCCTGGTTCTCTTACCCTCTCAGCCTCTCTTTAGACCCGGGTTACCTTGCAATGAGAGTTAAAGGCCAGCAACCTCCTCCAGACCCGTCTTTTGTCTCTAATATTCACTACAAGATGTAGCCAGCTAATTCCAATTCAGTATTGACAGCTGGGGCATGAGAGGAAATGACAGGAAATTAAAGCCAAATGTGGTGAGCTCAGAATTTCTCACCAAGATCAAGTATTTGGAGATGTCTGTTCTATTTACAGCTTGCCCATGTGGTGCTCCTTCCTCTGTTGGATTGCACCTTTCAATCAGCTGCAGCACTGAGAGAAACTGGAGAGGGATCCTACCTTTGGAGACCATGTTGCTGTTAAGATGGGACTGTTTTGAGGGGGAAAAAATGGCCAGGAAAATGAAAGGGAGGCAGAAGATTAAATGGTGTTTTGATTTTCCAAATAAGTACCTTTTCAAAAAATCTTTAATACCTAAGATCAAAGCCAAGTGGACTTGTAGGACTACAGAGCTCTTTAGTGATAACCTTACAGGAACCCTGCTCTTTGGGATATGGTTTGTGGGACCTTTCCTTCGAGCTCCCTATCACTAGGACAGCAACAGTAGAAGCAGCATTATCATACTATTCTGCCTGAAAATGCCTCTGAATTTTTCTCTAATAATAACCCAGCTGGATTGTTATTTCCTGTGCAAACTTTATTGATTCTCAGCAGGCCATTTGCAAATGATAGATTAACTCTAACCTCATTAATACATGAAGGATTGTTAAAAGGGAATTACAGTGCACAAGATCTATTTCCCAAACAGAAATACACACAGTGGGGAAAATCAGTGAGCAGTGAGCAGCCCAGCAGCCTGGGTAAGTAGTCTGTGCCTTTTGTATGACATGGAAATAATACCAGTTCCTGAACAAATTTTCTGAACAAATTTTCTAGAGAAATTACTTGGGTGAGCAGAGGTGGAGAAAGATTCTCAGAGATCAAAGGAAGTGCTTTAAATATGAACAGCCAGATCAGAGAATTTTGGCTATCATGCTTTGGTTGAGACGGATGAAAAAGTTCCTTGGGGTAGGAAGAACATTGCTGGCTCTTTCAAGGGTGTAGCCCAATGTAGATCAGGGTGCCCACACTTCCCTGAGCTGGACATTGGATTATACTTTAGTAGATTTTTACAAGAGAGCCAGTTCTTCATTGCACTGTGCCAGCTTCCGCTTTCTTTCGCAGTTTGGGGAGGGAGCAGCAGATGATCCAGAATTGGTCTAGGAGGCATGAGGGGAGAGGAGGGACTGTAGAAGACTCTGGAAGGGCCATCTGAGGAGCTTTCAAGGGCAATCCAGCAAACCTGCAGCAACAAGGACTTGTAAGTGCAGCCTGGGTGATGGGAGAAAATGGAACAGTGCTTTAGGGTTTCTGCTAGAGGCTCCTGCCATAACCTGTGTCCTGCTGTTGGGCTTACCCATCTTTTTTACCTCAGTGAGGTCTGTATGAGTTCTTTGAGGCAGGAAGCAGATTCTGCATAAATCACTCTTTCTGTAGAAGGTGTTGCCATTTTCCCAGTCTTTGAGACTCGCTGTAAAAAAGTTATCCTACAACTGGGATTGCCACTTGCAAATCATCCCTGGAACAGTTGTGGCTGGGAGCCAGCACTGTAAGCAGATGTTGGCTTATTTAACAATGTGAACCGTGAAGAATATGAGAAAGCAGTTTTAACTCAAACTTTTTGCTCTTCTAAAATGTGATAGTAAGTATGATCCTGAACACAACAGCAAATGCTTCAGCCAGACATACTGCAGTGTTTTCTGCATTCAGGAGTGTCAGCCATTCCATTCAGAAATTCGTTTAGCCCTGTCAAACAAGAATTCTCCCTCCTTCTGCTGCTCTCTAAACCCCTTTATGAAATCGAATACCAGGTCAGCTCTTCCAACAGAGCACTGCTAATGAGCCTATGTATCCTTTCCAGGACAGCCTTCTCTCTGAAGAAATCATTCCTGGTTCTCAGTTGCTGTTCCTTGCATGCAGCTGCATTAACATTCAATATTCTCTGGTGGTTCCTGTATTTAACCAAAGAAATTGGACCAGACTGTGCCAATAGTCTGCTTTCATTATTAAATATTACACCATTCTGGCACTGCTCACAAATGTTACAAGGAAAGATTTAGTGTTGTTCCAGTCAAAGGTCTTAAATCTGTCAATCCATGGACTCCTTCCCAGGGGACAAAGGAAGATTAACTGAGGAAAGCAGTCCTAATGCCAGTCAGCTTCAGTTTGCTGTGGGAGTGGGGTGGTGCAGTGGTGTGTTCACGGTCTGAAAAAAATAAAAATACAAAAAAGATCAGCTAAGTAGCTGATGAAGGTATAAAGCAGCATTTGATAAAAAAATGTTTTCCTAGGAAAGTGTAGGAAACAATCTCACTTACTGATACCTCAGCCTTAACAACTACCTTGTGAGATGTGACATGACTAATTCTTAAGCCATTTTATATGTATTCTGTTAATTCCATATAATACAAACTTCTTAACCAAAATGTCATCTGTTGCTAAGTCAAATGCCTTGAAGAAACCCAAACCTGTCATATCAACACAGCCATCTTTATCAACCAAAACTATAATCCTGTTTTCAAGAAGAGATGATGACTGTATTTCATGGAATTAAAGCAAAAGACCTTTAAGATCACCCAGTCCAACCATTAACCCTGCACTGTCACATTTACCACTAAACTATGCCTCCAAGTGGCAGATTTAAGTGTCTTTTAGTATCTCCAGGGATGGTGATCCCACCACTTCCCTGGGCAGCCTGTTCCAATCCCTTCTTTTTGGTAAAGAAATTTTTTTCCCAATATCCAAATTAAACCTCCCCTGGCACAACTTGAGGCCATCTCCTCTTGTCATGTTGCTTGTTACTTTGGAAAAGAGACTGACCCCAACCTGGCTACAATCTCCTTTCAGGTAGACTGGGGAGCAACAAGGGCTCCCCTGAGGCTCCTTTACTCCAGACTAAATGACCCAAGCTCTACATTCCTAAAATTGCAAAACTTTTATGAACCATTGGCATCCGTTTTTTTCCTCCTATTTCTCACTTACTAGTCAGATAAATTATTGTTGTTTTCCTATATCCTTGTAGCTGGGATGAATTTTAGGTCAAACCAGTCTTTTTTTTGTCTATGCTATGGTGGCTTCTTTGCAGGACATTGACGTGTTAACAAATTATTCTTGGTATTCTTTGATGTTTTTTATGTTGAAATCTACCTTTTTAGTTTGTTTGACTTGGAAGGTACTTAAACTTGGGAAAATGGTATTTTTCAAGTTTTGGATAGACCCAGTAGAAGTTGTTTATTAATTCTTATCTATAGTACAGTCTCACAAGTTGTGAATCTAGCTAACAAAGTAGAAAATGGCTCTGTCTCTTTACAAGGTCTTTTATGCACAAATTGCCCAATTATGAAATGACCCCTAAGTTATTTCTACTTTTAACCCAATAACCAACCACCTGTGGTCTGCAATGAGGACTTTTCTACCCAGTTACAAAATATCACCCAGACCCATGAAGAAGAAGGTGGAAAAGAAAGAGTCTATGCCTTAAACCCTCCATCTTGCCCCATGTACACCACTATACCCCAAAACCCCAAACTCCAAGTTTTGCACCGTGTAACACCACACACCTCCACTCAAACTACACATCCATAGTCCCAGAGCCACCACTCAGTTCTGGAAGTGCTCTGGAACAACCAAACAAGGGCCAAATGCAGTGCCTTCCCAGGGGTCAGTGCCTATCAGCACAGAAAGTCCAAAATTCCCAGTTCCCAGCGTTCCAACAAGAAGTGTCATATTCATTTGCATGAAGAAAACATAGGTCCTGATGACTGGTTTACCATAACAGCATTTTTTTTCAGGTTTACAATTAACTATATTGCATTCTCATTCAGTCAGTTTCCCAGGCTCAGTCTGGGATGTTCAGGCCATCAGGTGTTGAGCTGCTCTCTGTCAGAGAAGCTCTCCAGGAGTTTCTGTACTGTTCATTTGAGTTGAGCAGCAAACGCCTTCCAGTTATTGTAGTGACAAGCTGTTCTTTTGTTGCTCCTGTCCAACTATTAAACGAAGTGCAATATGTCTAAATAGGCATTTCTTGTTACATGGCCTCATACAAGACTCCTAAATTCGTGCAGATGAATTCCACAGAGAGAGTGAGCTTTGTTCTTGCTGTTCAGGGCAGAGAGAGGAGGTGCAGAGACCTCCTGTGCCAGGGGATGAGGACATCCAGAACAACGGGTGCTTTGGATGTAGATTAAAGACTCTCTCCCTGAAAGAGCCAGACAGAGCTGGGAGGAAGTAAACAATTTTGGCTGGGGAACCTCAGGCAAACAGACAGATCTTATTCTTCGTGTGTCATGACACAGCTTGTAACATACTTGTATACATAATACATCTTCTGGAATTTTCACATTAAAGTGAAGATTTATTTATTTGACAGCTGAAAAAATAACTGATGTGCCCCTGCTGTGTCTTTCCTAGGAATTCAGCAGTCCAGGGGAGAGGAAAAATAAAAAAATATTTTAATATAATAAATAAATTAAGCTCACAGTCTCGCATGCTGCGTGACCCATGAAAAATGACTGAGCCAAGTGAGCAGGAACTGTGGGTTTCTGTAGAGGATCTACAAAGCCTTTGGAATCACTGTGGGTCAATAATTTCCATGCAAACTCTTTTAAAAATGTCATTAAATTGGATTGGCATTTTGTGTGTTATTTTGCATTTTATTTGGCATCAGTGTGTTATTTTGCATTTTATGCTGTGGAAATAACAATGTATTGGTCTCAGCTTTTGTAGTGGGAGGTACATAAGCACTCAAATTCCGTGATGCAAAACCAAAACCAGAGCAAAATTACTAGGATGCAGTTGTCTGCCTGAACATGCAAGCAGACCAGTTATCATCATCTTTGGTAAAATCCCTGGTGCAGTTGTTACCTCCCTCCAAAACAAAAAAGAGATATCAGTGTTAGAAAGTAGGTCCCACGATCCTTAAAAATCCCAGAACATGTCACTGAATTGTGCTGTGTAAATGTATTCCCTCCATTCCATATCTTTTCCTTTATCTTCCTTCCTCTCTTCCCTGAATTATCTTCATTCTAGATGCAAAGAATTTGTTGCTGAAAAATATCTGAAGTATCTGAAATATCCCTCAAAAGTCTATCTTTCTTGTATTTCTAAATGAAAGTTTGTATTTTTTGTTTCATTTGTAAGAAAGTTTTATCTATGTATATATGAGTGAAATAGGGGAAAGAGAGAGAGAGAAAGAGAGAAATAAAGGAAGATGAAAAAAGGAAAGAAAAAACAGAAAAATATTTAAGACCTTCCAGTCAATAGGAAACTGACTGAGAAAAAGCTTAATGAGATTCCATTTTATTGATAAAACCTTAACAGACACTAAGGAGGAGAAAGCACAAACCAGCTTTTACAGAGGAAGAAAGAACACAAACTATTTCCTACAACATGCAGGATTTCTGTGGAAATTAAGCTGAAAAGGCAGTGGTAGAGCTGATGCTCTTATTTAGTGGAAAGGTAGAAACACACTGCAGGAAGGTCTGACTTTACAAAAGAGCAAGAAATCGATTCCAGAGAGTGTAGGTAACACGGAATATGGATGTTATAATTACTAAATACCCCATACTAAAACAATGAAAAGCATATTCAATCTGGCACAGAATATCAGTAGCTGAAAGAGTTTCCTGGGAAACTCTAATAATAATGGCAGCAATGATCATCACAACCATCTTCAAAATGTATATATTGCAAAGGATAATGGAGCTGGATGGTGTAAATATGGTGATTTTCCTCGTTAATGTCAATACCCTGGGTACATTTTCTTCTCTGATTGTATATAGCTTTGGGGTTAATTTTTTTCCCCTTTCCTTCCTTCTCTTTAGTTTTTTAAAGAAAAGACACGCAATTTTCTCATCATTCAGACATTGGGGAGTCATTAAAAGCCAAAGGGACATGTTTTTCTGGTTTTATAGGCGTGGTTGTTTTCTGGGTCCAGTGCCCCTGACTCCTCATCCTGCGTGGACTCTGAGTTGTGTTTGAGAGAAGCGCGTTGATTCTGTTCTCCACACGCTTTGCTGGGTGTTGGGAGGAAGAAATTTAGGAGAAGGGAATTTGTTTCCTTCTTCAGAAGCAGTAGATTGGGATCTGGCCCCAGCAGCAGCCCCACACTGTGCAGGGCTGCTCCTCAAGGAGCAAGAGCAGAGCTCACCCTGAAACTTTTGGGGGGTTTCCTCCTCACTGTGACAGATTTTGTGGTGAATTTTACCCCAGGGATTCTGCTTGGTGCAATATGAAAGCACACAGGGAGAACCCTGTCTCTGCTGCCCCAGAAATGAGGATTCCCTCCCACCAGGCACTCTCCTGCTCCGTGTAAGAATCAGCAGCAGTGGTAGAAAGGAGTGGGATAAATTGCCTGACTGTCAGGCACACTGTGCCATGGCACTCTACAGCAGACTGCAGCAAGATCAGACCTCCTAGACAAGCAAACAAGGAATGTTACTTGAATAATTCAGAAATGATCATGGAATATGCTTAGTAAGCCTTTCCCACATCAATACTTGGCAGCATTCAAACATCATTAACATTATTTCCCCTCAACATTGAACGAGCTGTCAGCTTTTTAATGGATATATTGTCTATCTAAAGTAGAAAAAGGGATTGATTTGCAATTATTTATTTCAGATCTTAGGTAGTTTGATACATAGTTTGATATTCTTCCAGTGATTAAATTGTTTGCCTCTATATGTCACAGATCAATTCAAAATGGTGCAGAATCCAGAAATGACTGCTTTTAACCAGATTGATCTTGTATGAACCCACACATAGCTGGAAAACTCCAGAGTGACAATTCTCTCTGGGCATACCTTGAAACAGAGATTGAATGCAGACCACATCTGCACTTGGTAAGTGCAGGACAGCAGAGTTTTGGCACGGGTGAATTAACTGCACGCACATCAAAGAGTTCTTCCTCATACTTCCCCAATGGAATATTGATCCCATTTCAGTATTGTTAACATTAATAACCCAAATTGTTCTTGTTTGGTGCAAAACTCTCCTCCTAAACTTTCATGACTTCATTTACACACATGTAAATACACACACAGTGTTTGCAAACCCTTCTCTTCAGTTGGTACAAATCTAAAAAGTTTTATATTTGTTACTGCTCAGGAGACAGGAAATTTTAAGCACAACTGAGTCCAAGACTCTAATCATTAAGGGTATTAGAAACTAAAATATTATATTTATTGGGGTGAGCTTTCTCACTTTTGCACAGAGCATACCTTAACATCAGACAGAAAAGCCTCATTGTGAAGGACAATGATTTAGGGCCCAAGAGGGTATGAGGTCAGGAGACAGGATATAGGAGACCTCAGTTTATGTGGAGCTTCCTGATAAAACTGCTCTCAGACCACATTAAAAAATAACAGAGAGAGAAGACAGGTAATACCTCTCTGCTTTTTAATGAACCAATTGCAGATGCCCCAATTAATGTAATCAGCATGCACACAGGCAGGTGTGGAGGTTTCAGTCACCTAATAGTACACCTAATAGTACATTAGAATCATCTTAGCCAGTTTCTATGTCTTGATACTCAGAAATGAGAGTGTGGCTGAAGTTGCTCTGCCTTTAATCATATGCCTGAACCTCCAGCACTCTTCACCTGAAAAGAGATGTGAATTTGTTAGTCCCACTGAGCTAAGCTGTCTTGTACAAGATTTCAGATTGTAAATGGATAGTTTCACAGAGTTAGGGAATGGCAGAGCAAGAAAATCCAGCCACACCAAACCTGTTAAAGTCATTAAAGGGAAGAGAATGCAAAGCCCTGTTATGAAGGCCTGAAGTTCTGCCAGTTTGGTAAAACTTTTTAGCATCTGACAGATTTTTCTGAAGCAACTTCACTTGAAGTTCACATGTTCCTGTATAAACAAACACATCTGCCTATCCTGTACTCACTGTGTTAATTTTGAAGAGCACTCTTAAGGCTTCAAACTATCGAGATAATTCAAACCATAAGCCTCTAGATAATCCAAAAAAATTAGCCTGATAAATATCAAGAAGCAACTAGTTCTAGTTCATAGCAAACCTTGAGCATAAGGTTAAAATCTGCTTTGTGTGGAGAACTGTAGTACATAAATATCTGTTGTAAGAACTGGAAATATTTGCTTGTTAGGTTGGGGAATCCTTGTCTGGTAGGGATGAAAGCACTTAATCTATGTGAAAATAGCAGAAAACAGCCAGAGACAAGTGATCAAGGCTTTATCATGTTCTGAAAACTAAATTTTCTGGAATCAACAAGTTAATGTAAATAGCAGCAATTGTATTTAACAGATTTTAGGCTGAGTTTCAAATTTGCAAAGGTTTCTGCCAATTTTTTTATTTTCAATATATTACCTTAGGCAAATGAAATAAATGGGATTTTGAACACAATTGAGGAAAGACATTTTATTACTTAGAGGTGATTCTCCTACTATTCCCATTTTACTATTTTCATTAATGATATTACAAATGAAGAATTCAATCACATTCTTCAAGAATATTTGTTGTGTGGATGCATTGTGGAATATGTTTGGCAATAAAAAAGCTACTGATAAAAAAATTCCAAATGTAACTGGGCAATTCTTGATATAATTTCCAAGCAAAATCTTGATTTGATTTTATCTTTGATTAACTCCTCGATTCTCTGCAACACAATTTAATTTAATTCTCTATAAAGATTTTTTAAAATGCAGTGGAGAGGAACTTTTAAGCTTCCCAGGATGCACATAAGAAGTATAAGTGCAAGTGGAAGTGTGAAGTTGCAGACAGACCTGGTCAAACTGAGTAATCACAGGCAGTGGTAACCTTGATTTAACACTCACTTTGCTATAAGACTTTGCCAGCCCTCCTAAACTTTTGCCCTTTATGACCATAATTTATTCACCTATTCATCTATCTATCTATTAAAAATATTGTAGGTTTTTTATATCTTATACTCTCTATTACCATTCTCTTCTGTGGCCTGGTAGCAGAAAATTTTTAATTATTTATAGTTCTCTAAGGAAAAAAAATATTTTTGGGGACCAAATGAGTAGGACTGTCTATTTACCTCTTTTTACTGTTTATTATAGGAAAAGGAAACCTTTTTGATCCACATTGTTTCTTCTCAGACCATTTAGCAATCCTCACACTCCTGTAGGTTTTTCCCTCCCTTATTCTGTCTCTGTGACCTTTCCCACACTTATTATATAGATGGCTAAGTGAAAGCAAAGAGCTTTAGAGGAAATTGCATCTCCATGGTGACAAAACCACAACGTCTCATTTATGCTCCAGGTTTCCCAGGTAAATGTTTTCAGCTCTTTTTGTGGAGTGGATTTTAGCTGCATGTGAGGTGGGGGTGAGTTTTCTCCTAACCCAACTCTGACTCCTTAATGCCATAATATTAAACACAACAGCTTCCAACTGTATCACACACAAACATGTAATATGTATAAGTACACAGAGAAATCATAAAAGATCTCAAGGTCGTTCCAGCTTCTGCAAGAATTTTCAAGGACAAAGATCTTCAGCTGTTTTATGCACTGAAAGCAAAGAAGACTGAAATGTTTCATTTCCTCAGAGGGAGACATGAGGTAGAGGGATTCACAACTTCTCCCCAGTATTTTTCCCATAAGACAGTTTGACCTGGAATGAAAAAAACAGGAGGAGGAAAGTTTCACTTTCTCTGCTGTAGTTCTGGCTTCTTTGTCAGCTCTGAGAAAAAGCTCCTCAATCTCTTTAGTCTGGGAGATTGCTGGGATTTTTCCTTGTGTTTTATTAATGAGATTCTGTCCATTCGGGAATTGGCGACAGATTCAAACCAGAGAGTAAATAGCAAAATATGGACGCAGGTTAGGTGGATACTGACCTAACATGGACTCTGCAGACTGGCAGCAGAAATTTAATTATTTAAAATTTAAAATTTAAAATTTTAAAAAACAAAACCCTCTTGGTAGAGTCTGGTATCAGGAAATAATTAAAGGTTACATCAAATCTGATTGTTTTTGCCGCTGTGTTTTCCCTGTCCTTTCCAGACAATATCACATCTACATCAGTAAAAATGGAATTGAGAGGATAGAATTTAATTGTGTAAAGCACACAGCAGAGGTGGCCAGTCCACTTAGTCCAGAGCATTGCAACTGAACTCTGATTAGGGAACCAGTTATGACACTTTATAAAAGAGCTGAGGCTCAAACATGTGGTTGTGGTTAGCTCACTAAA
>VWYP01008954.1:0-26548 GCA_013400435.1 Pycnonotus jocosus | reverse complement strand
CAGACAATATCAGGGTTAATTATTTCCCACCTAACAAGTGTGACCTTGATCAAATGACCTGCGTGTTGAGATTGAAGTGCCCTGAAGTGATCAAGTTCCAGCAGCCACACTCTGGCCTTGGGTTGGTTGTGTTGTTTTATAGTTTATAGTCCTAGAAGGAACTGCTGGGATCCTTGTGATGTGTTTGTTTTGGCAGACAGGGAGTTGTTCTTTCCCTTATCGAGGCTATTATGATTTATCTCACTAGAAACCAGAAGACTCGTGCTGCCTGCAGTACACAGGAATGGAAAACCCAACATGTTCTTCTTTGCAATTCATCATAATTCAGCTTTCTGTGGAATTTTAGTAAATTCACATTGGAACTACCATTAATAAAACACGAATTCCCAGCTGTGTGTGTGTGAGCCAAGTGGTTACTGCAAAGTAAACACACAGCACAAAGAATATTGGAAGAGCAGGAGAAGCCCTTTCAGCTGAGGGATGGTTAACTGTAAACACACAATTTTCTGCGGATTTCAAGCATTCCATTCACGGGTGTTAAGAGTTATTTGGTGGCAAATAATATTTTTAAGCATGAGATTGTGTGGGGAGAAAAAAACAGAGAGAAAGGAGTTTTGTGGCCTTTCAGTTTTACAGTTATGTGCTTGCAGCATCTCTGGGATCAAGTGAATCTGAGCTGTTCTTCTAAACAATTCCTCAGTAACAGAGGGAATAGGCTTGGAATTTTCAAGATCAGCATGGAATTATTAAGGGGTTGTTATAATGCCTGACTAGTGAAAGCTTTATCCCAAGGCATAAAATAAAATCTTCTCCAATGTTTCTGAGCAGAGAAATCACACTGAAACAGCTTAGAAAAAGTATTTTTTAATGACTGAGGAAAGTCATCCATTGTGAATAAGAGCTGGAGAGCTGCACATTGTAATTCTAAAAGAGCCAGATTTGTAACAGGATAGAGATACTTGAGTTTGATTCTAGCTATGTTTTTTCCAAGTGGACTACAGCTTTTACTGCGTGGAAAGTCATCTGCTGGCAGGAGCTGTCAGAACAGAATGGAATAATGCTTGTGTTGGTCCAATGCACTCCAGTAATTTGGGATGGAGTAATTTAGAGAAAATAAGCTGAGTTCTCTTAAACAATTTCAGTGTCTCTTAAGATCTCTATAAATTTGCAAGGTTTTCTTATTTATTTATTTATAAAGATTTTTTTTTTTGGTGGTGGTGGTACCTGCTGATAAAGAAGAGGTCCTTGATATAAAATTTTTTAAATGTAAAAATTCAGCTCTCTGTTTTGTCCCATAGTCCATTTTGGCTGCCTTGCTCATAATCAGCGCTCTAATTTCTCCACAGATTACTTTACTCTAATATAGGGAGATTGCCAGTACAAATGCATTTCATAGGATTTTGCTGTGAATCTTCCAAAGGCCTGAGGCTCTTTAACATAATGCATTAAGACTTAAGAAAGGAAGTTGAGAACAAAAATGTCAGAAAAACAGTGTGCAGACGAACTGTGAATCCAGTCCCAAGCAGAAATCACAAGCAGGGACCCACCTGGCTCTGGAGAATGCAATAGTGTTTTTATATTGTCTGATTAGATCCAGTCAAGGAAAGGAGTGAAAGGGTGGAATTGAGGTCTTCCTGAATTGATGTGTTTCAGTTGCTGGCAATAAACATGTTTATTAAATTTACTGCCAGTGGGAAAGACTAAAGGAGCAGACCATCTAAATACATTTGTGTATTATTGTGTTTCCAGTTTTCTTCCTAGAAGCTGTTTCGCTTTTAGGAACCTCAGGAGGTCAAAACTCACTATTCACTTCTCCAGCTCATAAGGTTGGCTTAAAACATAATGAGATTTTTTAAAAGCCGAAGAATTTTTACTGCTTTTTGTTTGCCTTCTTATTTTTGAGCCTTTAGGTCTAACAATATATTGAGGAACATTCATTAAATGAAAGCTGTGAAAACATCTTGGGCTTAGGATTCCAGGAATCAAAGAAGCAGCTGCATGACTTGGAATGTGACTTTATTTAGCATAATGATTTCCTGAAGTTGAGCACTTGTATATACTTATGGGAGTCCCAATGAACTTTGAAGAGCTGTGTTTCTCAGTTTTGATTTATACTATATGTGTCTTCTTTTCATACACAACATTTAACATTTTCTTCAAGTGGTGCTGCTCTAAGAGGCCTCAATGGTCATTCACAGCTAGCTAGAACCACCAGTTCTCCTTTAGAAAAAAAAGGACATTTTACTTCAGGAAATGAGGCATTTTAAAAATCTGCTCTTTATCTGAAACCCTAGTTGTGATGTGAAGTGCTATGATGAGCTCTCATATTATCCTCTCCTTGCAAGCAGCCTGCACTATTAATTTAGTGAATGATTCTATTTATAGTTCTCATTCCACTAAAATTAAGAAGCAAAGAGTTCCTTTCAAAGTTTAATGAAGTCTTTTGAACATAATTAGATGTGTTCCCTCAGATAAGGACTGCTTGACCAGTTGGCTCACTGCTTTAATCTTGTCCTGTTACCCTTATTTTAACTCCAATGTGTGACAAAGCTTTGCTCAAAGGCTGGAGGATCATTTTAAAGAGTGCCACCACCTCCTTCTCATAGGGGAAAAGGTCAGGCAGGAATGCAGCACCACAAATACCTTATTGCAGTAACTCTGAAAAAATATTCAGTCTCAATTTAATCACCACACCACAGCTGTCTTGTGAGTCAGGGAGAGAAGCAAAGAGCTCCCTGTCACTTCCTGTGCTTTAATTCTCTTTGGAGAAATCTGGATTGTGGTGTTGGTGTGCACTGATGAGCTGAAACATTGGGTGGAAGAGACCCACTGGTGTTGGAGCACTTCAGAAAATATCTACGGAGATTTAACACAAAGTTATCAAACATGTGAATGTATAACAGTAACCTGATTTTGGATTTTATGTCCTTTGTGTGCTTGGTAGTGCTCAGGCTGTGCTGTCACTAATTTTGGAATGAGCAAGGGGTGGCAGGCAGCTGGAGAAATGTTTGAAGCCACGATGCTTGTCCCAGGTTAAATCCTGCCTCAAGGTGTGCAATATCAGCACAGGACTCGTTTATTCTCTTGGCAATCTAATCTTCTATAAATGTTCAGCCTCTTCAGGGAGGGTGTTTTGGGTTACTAAATATTTATCAATGCTAACGTCTTTTTAAAACTGTATCCTTATCTTTATTGTATAAAGATAACATTAACTAGCCTGGGGGAGAGGGACATGAGGGAACTGATTGTGTTCTTTTATTCCTCCCAAGACTAAAGCAGAAACTGTTTAAAATGTATTCCTGGCTCTTGCTGTTGCAGAGAGAACTTTTGGCCTCTTAAAAATGATATTTGGATGTGTAATTAAATTTGGTATAGCTACAGTATTTTCCTGAAGTTTGCAAATTGTTCTTCCAGAACCTCGGTGCAGATTATATGATATAGCTGTTAAATATGGCTTATCTTTTGAATGGAAAGCAAAGATTAATGACTCAAACTAAAATGATGCATTAGATGTGTGTGATGAGATGCAGTCTTGCAGTGATGTTGGAATTGGAACCAGAGAAGATGAAAATGTTAAAATGAGATTAATAGAGCCACATGCTGAAGTAAAAAGAAGAAGAAGAAGAAAAAAAGCTACCTATTCTGTACAAGGGAAAGAAAAGAAATGCTTGAAATAAATGTTTGTCTTGTACATATTAAACACACATATAATAACTCTTCAGAACTTTCTGTCTCTCAGTTGTAGTCTTACTTTATAGTAAGCCTGCCTGCCATTTTAAACCCAATCCAAAAACTTCCTGGGAAGAGAGGAAACCCTGCAGAGTCTATTCTGCATTTGTATATACACTCCTAAAAGTTCCAGAGAAATTTTAGAAGTGAGTGTATATACAAATAAATATTATTGGTAAATTTTAACAGATCTTAATCAGTTGCCAGGTGTGGAGTGTAGAAGGAATCTCTCCCCAGTCAGATTGGTAATGACCTGTTGGCTTTTATTTTGCTGTTCTATACAGAATATGTGTAGGAATGCACAATGAGAATAGCAAAACAAAGAAATAAGCCATCTAGAGCTCCTTCAAAGGCACGGAACTGAGGAAAACATGACATTAGAAATGAATTCTCTGAGGGTAGGGAACCAATAGGTAATGAGAACCAGAGACATTACCATATATGGAGTGTGTTACCAACCAATCATAACCCAGAGTTCAGTAGGGAACCAATGGGTAATGAGAACCAGAAACATTACCATATATGGAGTGTGTTACCAACCAATCATAACCCAGAGTTCAGTAGGGAACCAATGGGTAATGAGAACCAGAAACATTACCATATATGGAGTGTGTTACCAACCAATCATAACCCAGAGTTCAGTAGGGAACCAATGGGTAATGAGAACCAGAAACATTACCATATATGGAGTGTGTTACCAACCAATCATAACCCAGAGTTCAGTAGGGAACCAATGGGTAATGAGAACCAGAAACATTACCATATATGGAGTGTGTTACCAACCAATCATAACCCAGAGTTCAGTAGGGAACCAATGGGTAATGAGAACCAGAAACATTACCATATATGGAGTGTGTTACCAACCAATCATAACCCAGAGTTCAGTAGGGAACCAATGGGTAATGAGAACCAGAAACATTACCATATATGGAGTGTGTTACCAACCAATCATAACCCAGAGTTCAGTAGGGAACCAATGGGTAATGAGAACCAGAAACATTACCATATATGGAGTGTGTTACCAACCAATCATAACCCAGAGTTCAGTAGGGAACCAATGGGTAATGAGAACCAGAAACATTACCATATATGGAGTGTGTTACCAACCAATCATAACCCAGAGTTCAGTAGGGAACCAATGGGTAATGAGAACCAGAAACATTACCATATATGGAGTGTGTTACCAACCAATCATAACCAGAGTTCAGAACATTGCCTAATAAGGGATTGCTTAGTTAGCATAACCATACCCATGGTCCTGTTCTTGCCATAACCCAATGGATGTTTCCTTTCTTAACATCCTGATTCCCAAGGACTTTAAATTGATGTCTTCATTGTCAACAAAGGCTGGCTCACCATCCATCCCAACCAGTTCAACTTCAGAGGTGCTGGGAGAGGCTTTTTTTGTAGTGACTCCACCATCTGTTGTTCNGTGTGTTACCAACCAATCATAACCAGAGTTCAGAACATTGCCTAATAAGGGATTGCTTAGTTAGCATAACCATACCCATGGTCCTGTTCTTGCCATAACCCAATTGGATGTTTCTGGAAGTTAATTAATCAAAGATATGTGATTTCTTCCTCTCCGTGAGCAATGTGTTGGTACAGATGTTTGTATAACCCACCAACACAGAAGATGCTTTGTCTTACACATGAAGTGTTTGGTTATCTAATTGTGTGCTCTATTCAGGTGAAAGGGTGGTATGTTTGGGTTGGTTTTGTCTAAGGAAAAGAAATAAGCAGTTCTTTAATCTTTGTTTTCGGCTGACCTTTCTGGCAGGCCTATTCTGAATGGAAAAGCTGGATTAATCTCTAAGTTGGTTGAAAATGACATGAATTAAATTGGTCTAATGAAGTAAATTCATACTGTAGATGCAAATTAAGATACTTTAATCCTGAGGTAAATCAGGTCATAGACAGGACTTCTGTCTCCCAGGAAGATTTTACCGTGATCTGTCATCACCTCTCCATGGGTGCTTCCTAAAGGAACTGTTCACATGAATATTCTCTGAAACTGCTTAAATATGTAGGCTTAAGCTGTTGAAACTGGTGGGCTGATTTAGCTCATTCGTTTCTTGACTGCATGAGGTGAATCTGAGAGCACTTTCACCAGCAGAATCTGCCAGAAGGGCAGTTGAGTGTCCTGTCCACTGGAAAATATTGTCAAGCACTTGACTATTACAACTTCCACCAAATTACCGGGATCTGGAAGAAGGTATCTACCTGCAAACTTTCTTTTAGTTCTCACTTCTGTTGGTAATTTTGATGTTTTATATATTTTAGTATATCTTTTCTTCAAAATGGGAGTCTTTTTAATGAGCGTTTCCTTAAGTTGTCTTGAGCACAGTTACCTATGGAGGGCCTAATTCATAAATAATATATAATGGGATGTGATATAAGTGGTATGACTAAAGAAACATTAAAATATGCTGCAATGGTAGTAAAGGTGGAAAGTTTTGAAATATTTTTAGGTTGTTGGCACAGAGGTAAGTGCTGTGGGATAGTACTGGCATGTTAGGAGACTGCATCGTTTAATAATTTATTTTTTTTCACCTGAAACCCATTTTAGGGTTGTGGAGAGATCAGCAGTTTGGTTCCATTAAGATGTGGGAGTGAGTAAATACTTGCAGTCAGTAATTACAGTCTGGCTTTGTTCTCCTGTGGAGGAGAAATGAAGTGGTGATGCCAGGGGAGGAGGAGAGCCAGAGGGAATGGAAGGGTGGCAGGAAGACAGATGAGGCAAAAGGGGCTGCATTTCAAAAATGTTTGAAAAACTGTCATAAGTGGTTAGACAAAAGTTTAATGTTAGATTGCAGTAGAGGAAAACCAGCACAGAATAGCTGAGTGATTGATGACTCACTCAAGATTCAGTTAGGAAAAAAATCATCTTTAAATAAACCGTATAGCACTTGAGATACTGTGCTGCTTCAGGTACAGAGGAAACACTCTGCAGAGCTCCAAAGTGGGATGAGGCTGCTCTGAATGAAAGCTTGGTCACTGCTGGCAGTTCATCTCTGGTCAAAATCCACTGGCCCAAATCATCATGATGTTCATGTGTCCCTGTTCCAGAAAGCTGGATGTGGCCAGGAGGGTGCATTGGCCATCTGCACACTCTGCTCTGAACGCAGCTTTTGCCTGAAGGTTTCCTCTCAAGAAGAATTAATGAAACCTGCAAGAGATGAGCCAGTGACTCCCAGCACACAGCTCAGCACACACTGTGCCTGTCTCACAAACAAGAGGGTTCCTTGGTCTGGGGTAGTTTTTAGATCAATATCATTCACTGCTCTTAATAAAGAGTCTACAGTGAGATTTCTCCTGACAGGGTGATGATAGAATGTGTGTAATACTCTGAAATACTCTTAAAAACACCTACATACCAAGAGTGAGGGCATTGGACAAAGGACAAGAAAAAAATACCTGTTAAGAAGGATTACAAACAAACAGAAAGGATGGGTAAAATGCTGAGGGTTGTCTCCATTTCACAGGTGAAGTTATGAAGCTTGCAGAGCTTGTTTAGAAATACAAAGAATGCTGAGAGTGCTGTAGAGAACCAGAAGCTTGAGATCCATCTTTATCCCAGACACTGTGGAACCAGGCCATGATATATTTCCAGATTCCTTCAGAAAACCACACCAAAGCTTTTTTTCTACAGGATTTAATCTGTTTCCTGTCTGGTGTAGTGGTGGTGTTAAAGCTCATTATAATTAATAAGTTTAAATACTTCACCAATTAATCCCAGCGAGTGTCACCTCCAGGATCTGGATTTTTGAACCTCACATTTTCTTGCAGTGACTCTCAGAGAGCTGCAAACCTCAAGGATTGTTGTCAGAAAGGCTGAAGGATTCCTGTGGTGCATCATGGAGTGGAATATCCAGCCTGCTGAACTTGCTGTTGATGCTTTTTTCAGGAATTCCTCACAAAAGATACCCGAGGGTATCCGAGCTTTAGGGATGTGGGATAGGGCAGGCACAGGTGGCATTTTACCAGTTCTGTGTCAGGAGAGATGGGTGACTCCAGTGAGGAGGAGGAGGCTGACTCATGAGCTGTTGGCACCACTGAAACATGTGAAATTCTGCTGCACCCTTTTCGAGTTTGGGGTGTCTCTGCCTTTGCTGAATCCTAACAGAGACTGCTGCTGACTCATGCTTTTTACTGGAGCTGGCTTTTATCCACCCTGGGGGAAAGCAGGAATTTACTCTGCATAATTATTATTATTTTTTTTCCCCAGTGGAAAGATTTCCTATTTTGTTATCTTTAAAACTTATAAAAAAATTTTTTAAAAATTCAAAGAGCCTGTTTGCACTGTGTGCAGGTGATGCAGGTATTTTACAGAATACAAGTGGGTTGACTTGTAAGTGAATACTCTCATTTGGACTAGTTTAAATCTGATTTAAGCTTCCAGGGTCTACAAGTGTCACTGCCTCTTGAGATGAAATGCTCTGGGACTTTAACTGATTGTCCAAGATCAAGTGTGTTAGTCCAGACTTGCACCTCAGGTATATTTCTCATTTCAGGCTCGTTAAAGAGTGTCTTTAAACACAGTTTATATAGATAATGGGATAGTTTCACTGTTTAACATTATAATTTGTACTCTGGCACAGGTAATGCGAAATCCTGGATCTGTTTCTTCCACAGGTTATGTAGAATTCTAGTCCATGAGTTTGTGTAAAGGAGTAATGTGTGAAATAATCTAAAAAGACCACCCAAACACAAGAAAACCCCAACAAGAGCTATTTATTTTCAAAGCTGCAGTATCTTCCTGCTTGTGCTCTCCTCCAGTGCCTTTTAAATATTATTAATGCATTCTAGAAGTAAAAGACATAATTTTACTTCATAATAAATAACCCACTTATGCTTCTTCACATGAATATCCTGAGAGATTTTTTTTTTACACTGTCTGAATTTACCAAGAATAACAATAGGTATGGTCAAACATATTTCCTGGACAAAAAGATTGTTCTGGTTTGTGTTTTAAGATGATTTTTGTTGTGCCCACATCCCCATCTCTGAAATCCTGAAGCTGTCATAGTTATGGGAGCTGTTGCCAATGTTCTGAACCTTCCACACATTATTAATTCAGATAAAGCATTTGTGGGTGCTCTAAGATCACACAGAGTTTAATGAAAATTCCAGTATTGGCCCACGCTGTGTTTTTGGTTCAGAGAAAAATTACTTTATTCTATAAAGAAGCTATGGACAATCTTTAGATCTTGTTAACTTGTTAATGTCTGAATAATTTCCCATATCTTCATGTGTGCACCTGTCCAGAGAAGCACTTAAACTGGTTTATAAGCAATCAAGTAGTCTGGAGAGGCTTTTCATGCTCTTAATTTCATGTGTAATTAGGACAAAATAACCCTCAGATTGGGTTCTTTGAAAATGCCCTTTAAGGAGAACAATAACCTGAGTCAACAGCAAAATAATCAACTTTGTTATGACAATAAGTCAGCATGTACCTGCTGTGAAGCGTTGTGGACTTCTGAT
Organism: Pycnonotus jocosus; assembly: GCA_013400435.1. Lineage (NCBI taxonomy): Eukaryota > Metazoa > Chordata > Aves > Passeriformes > Pycnonotidae > Pycnonotus > Pycnonotus jocosus. The sequence continues at coordinate 17,335 of VWYP01008954.1, read as the reverse complement.
TTTTAAAAGCAAGAAAAAAATACTTAAAATTTGTCACTGTGGATAGCATGGAAGTGAAGGGAAAATGCTTCAGACTTTTTCCAACCATTTTACAACGTTTGATAGAAGGGGAAAATGGGGGAAAAGGTGGAGGGGGAGTATAATTTGAAGGCATTTGGCTTTGGTTTGTTATTTTCTGCACAGCATCTCACAAGACACCTGAGACAGTTCCTCTGCACTCCACCTGCAATCCCAAGTGCCCAAAAGGCTTTTTTTTTTTTTTTCCCCTCACTTTTAGAAACAAACTCTGTCTTGATGCCTCTCATTCACAAAGACAGATGAAAACAGCTAAAGGGCAGTGAGCTTGCTCTGGGTGATATACAGGGGAACCTGCTGTCAGTAATTATTACTTCAAATAATAACAGGAAAGGTAAAGCAGTCAGCTGTGGATGTGAACAAGCACTGAATATTTACATCTGCTGGCTGAAGCTAATTGGAGCTGTGGGTCTCTGCCCATGAATTGGGACAATTTGTGCTTGGAATGAATTCAGTAGCAAATCTCTCATTGGTTTCAATTGTGTAGGATGAAAGTCCAAAGTGGCAAGTAGCCATGAACTGTGTGTGGTTTGAAAAGGGAGATTATATAAGGAATGTGGTCAAATGGAAATGAAGAAATTGAGAAGGTCTTCCAGTTGTTCTTGCTGAATGCATTTAGATATTTGTGGAAAAACTATAAAAATAATGCTGCAAATGGGGTCCTTTGGGTGTTTCTGAGCCTTCTCCCCTGGTTTTGGAATGAATAGGGGCAAAAACTGTTTGTCTATGAAATGTTTAATATTCTGGTTCATGTGGTACTGAACTCCTCTGAAGTGACAGGGCCCTCTGCACATGATAAACACCAATGAAATTATCCTGCTCTGTGTTTTTAAAATGTTTTAGTGCCTATAAAGGGATCTGACCCTGCTCTTGACCTCTTGGATTTGGGCAATATATTGTTCTGTTACACAACCTGAATGAAATTTCCTGCCCCTCCAAATATCAGTTTTATCTTCAACTTTTAAATACAAATTTTTCTCTTTTTCAGAGCTAATGGTTACTATCTGACAAATTTTGAATGGCTTTATAAATAAAAATTAAAGATGTTATTTTAAATAGTCTTGTTAAGGCACAAAGCTTTGCTCACATTGGCAGATGGGGTTGGAGCAAGGAATCAGTTCAACCTGAAGGTTAAGCTCAATATCAGGATTTCAAAAACGATGAAAAAATGATCATTGAAAGAAAAGTAAATTGGTGAATATTGCAAAGAAACAATAGTTGTCCTTGATCTGAATACAGACCAATTAAAGTGATATTTTGTTGACTCCGTTTTAATCAAGTCCTATCACTGAAATAATCTGACCTGTTATGGCTTATTAATATTTCTCCACCTATGTTTTTGATGTATCTAGAGGCTGTGAATTCCCAAACTCTGCAGTGGGGCCAGAAATGAATGTTCCTTGAGTAGGGTTCTTTTTCCCCCTAGAGTTAATTTCCAGCACCATCCAACAGTAACAACCTTTCTCCTAAGAAAAAAATGTTAATTAAAATCAATGATGTCCTCAATTAAATTGTCAGATTACTTGAAGCAAGTATCTCAGTGTAGAAGAGAAGATGCTAATTAATACAATAAATTGTTTTAATTTCTGTCTCTTAAGCAGATCACCACACTGTTAGCAGTGTGACTGAGATGGGAATTACTGGCAAACCATTGTGTGAACCCTATAAAATCTGCTAAATGAGCTCACTAAGAGACCTTACCCTGAACCCATAACTCGAGATTCATATTGTGCATTGCAGCTTTTCCATGGGAGGGTAAGAAGCCCAGCCTCTTGTGCAGCGTTTCTTATTGGAAATTTTTATTGTTTTCAGCCTGACTTTCATCCCCTCTGCATGTGCAGAAGCTGCATTAGCATGCATTTGGTTATGGAAATAACAGAGGAAATTTACCTGCAGTCCTAAGAACTATTAGCACTGGAAGAAGTTCTGGATTGCAAATGTTTTTACCAGTGCTGAGCGAGAAGTCCCCCTTTATTATTCTGCTTTTGATTTCCTGCCTTTGGAAAGATTTTGGGCTGCATTTTGTGAGTGTTGATCACAATAGATCCAAATTACATCCTCTCTCTCACGAAATTGCATTGTTTTGGGCAGCCCTTTCTGATGCCACCAACGTTCTTCCTGTTGGACTTTTAAAAAAATAAAATTTTCAGATCTGTTTTGTGCACTAAGTGAAAATTTAAGCATTCAGATTGGAATCAAAAAATCCAAGATTGCCTGCTTCTGCAGCAGCAGTGCTCAGTTGCTAAGACCTTACTCTCCAAATACCCTGCTCTTACTCACTTTTGATTTACTGAACTTTCATCTGCTTGGTCTAAACTTGCTTTTGTTTTGGAAAGTTCCATAACAAGCACCCAGCTAACTCCATGACTTACTGCATAACAATGTGAGGAAAAGTGTATTTTCTGCTCTCCAGAATATGTTGGCACTTTTTTTTGGTGTGTTACATAAAACTAAAAGCCTCTCTTAAAGCATCAGGCTCGGCAGGAGGCAGGAGTATGAGTAATCTTCACTTTTGCCTTGTTTGAGGCAATTGGTTTGGAAATAACAAAGCCATGCAAACCTGACAATACCTGTTTGTGGGAGCCTGGCAATATGTTCATTTACTTGACACCAGAGAGAGAAGCACAAAAATGCTGTGAATTTTTCTTGAGTGCTGGAGACAAGCTGAAATATTTTTCCTCATGGGATTATTGACCATTTTAACTTATGTAAACTCCTCTTCCACGCTGCCTGCTTAAAATTATAAATGGAAATTGCGATGATTTAATATTTAATGATTTAATTTTGTCTACCTCAGAGCTAGGGAATGATGGGGTGATGGAGCAAGCACCACAGGCAGTGAATTTCTCAGCATGAGTTTGGGGTGGCTTCACAAGTGGGAGTGCTGAGAGTCTGTTAATGTGGGTAGAAATTATGTACCTGTTAAGCACCTGCACTGGTGTAATAATTCTTTCATTGAGAACTGCTGTGAATTCAGTGAAATGAGACCTGGTAAGGAGAGGTAACATCTTTCTTGTTCAGTAGGAGGGGAAAGATATCCCTCTAAATATTTCTGAATTTTGCTGGAAAAAAAAGGAGTAGGTCTGTGGGAGCTCATCCCATGTAATTAATTGCCTTTTACACATTTTGAAAAATCAGCTGAGGAAGTGCAGGATAATCTCAAAAGATTGGCTCACCATTGTGGACATGGAGATATTTCTTCTTTGCTGACTCACACTCAATCATAGGATAATTAGAAAATTTTGCTGGACATTGACCAGCCATCATTAGGGAAGGTTCTTAGCATTCATTACTAAATCTTTAATTGTAAAGTGGTTATTGAACAGCACTCACCTCTATTGCCTGACCAGTCTCAGGCTTGCTGTGGGTCTTTAGCAGGATAAGAATCATGGATCTTTTCAGGTTTTTTTGTTGTGTTATTCCTAAAAGTGTTTGTTCCACTAAAAAATTGGTTTCCTGAGACAGATTCTCTGGTGCTCTTAATTGTGTCATATTATCTGGTGCTGCCTGGATATTGCTCTTTTTAGTGCCTTCTGAGGGTTGTATTTCTTGAAGTTCAAACCTGTGGAGGTGGGTCAGTAAGAGCAGAAGAGAATTGCAAAAAAGAAGTGAACCTCAGTGTCGTAAATAGAAAATTGTAAAGATCTGCTGCAAATTATTCTGTTTCTGCAGAGAAACAAGAGCAGAAGCTCCTTCTAGTTTCCACAAACCTTGGTTTCTCTTTTTTTTTTTTTTTTTTCCTGTTTTCCCTCCCTCTGAATACAGAGAAATCTGGGTTCTTACAACACAGACATAAAAAATGCCTGCACATGCAGCTTTTTATTCCTTTTCAAGCATTGTGCAGAACCAAATGCATTGGGAGTGGGTAGAGGTGGTTGTGCAAGGACCCAACCTGTTACTCTTTGCTTGCTGTAATATCTCCTTTTGCTTCACAATAAGATTTTGAACACCACAAATTATTTTTTTTAATGGAAATAGAAAGAAAAACATTAAAAAAAAGCTACTGATGAAGACTGGAATTTACAACAGAGTTTTACAGATTCAGCCAGCATTGCTACAATAAGAGTAGACAGACCTCATTTTTCTGGCATGAGATAGCAAATATTGGTTATTTAACCACTCTTGGTTTGTTATGTCCAGCAGAACTGAACTGGCCAGGCTGCCCCCTGCTGCCTTTCAAAGCAATTTTCCTTCAGAAGTTCAAAAGCATCTCGACTTGATGTATTTTAGGGAGAAATAATGCTGTGTGAAAGGAGACAATCACAAAGGATGGGAATCTTTTGCAGAGACTTGAATGAGCAGAAGTTAACAATGCAGGATGGAATTTTTTTGGAGGAAAATAAGGGTAAACTGGGTGACTTTTCTGCCCTGAGATATTAGAGAGGAAAGGGCTATGTTAGGATTTATGATTCCCTCCCCACTGAGCTCCATGAACAACAGAAAGAACCCTGATTTTTCCTTCTCCCCCATCCTCAGCACCTATCATCAGTTTGCTTAAGTGATCTTTTTTGTTTTCTGGATATCTGTGTGTTTGTTTTCTTTCTCCTTTTCTCACAGGTGTCATTCTCTCTTAGACAAAGAATTCCTAGTAGCTCCCTGTCTCATTTCTCATTTCATTAGCATAGCTGTGTTCTGTAGTGAAACACTGTGGAAATATCTATGTCTGGAAATGTTAAAAAATACCCAACCAAACAAACCTAAAAATAATTTGTAAAGATGCAATAACACTGCATTGCAATGTTAATCTTGTTAATTAAATGAAAAATACTGAGAAAAGGAAGACGTGATAGGAACTTTTCCATTTATTTGCATTGACTTTCAATCAGGAACCCTTTACCCATATAACTGCATTAAACTGTGTTGAATATTAAAGGTAAACCAATTATGCAGATGTTTATCACGGCACCAAAAGGCAGCGTATGGTTGCACACTGAGATGAAAATACCAAAAGGCACTAAATACATCTTTAAATCTTCTGAACACAACTATTTTCTCTCTGCGTGCAGGAACGCTGGAAGGTTTTTTATCACAGAGAATATTAATCACAACAGAATCAGGACTAAATATGTTCCTTGATATTTTAAGCAACAAGCATTCTAGGAATAGACACAAAAGGTCCAGTTTTAACATTAAGCTTTATCCTTCTTGTTTGATCATCTTTGCTTTTTTTATTTTTCCCTTGATATTTTTTAAATTACTCTTCCTTTATCCTCTGATCCCCTTCATGCTTTCATTCCGGTCCCAGTCCTTTTATCACTTTGTTACACTTCTGTGTCTATGAGTTCTGTTTTACTTCTTGTTCAAAGCACCCTCATTTTGATCCAGAAGGGAGGGAGGAGAATAGAGAGAGGCTTCCTTTCAGTTTTAAAAACTTCCTGATAGGAGATCTGAGAGCTTCAAACCAGCCTCTTTTACTGTTCTTTGCAGTTCATTTTCTTCTGATCTCTCATCCTGATCTTTGTTTCCCTCCTCCTTTTTTCCTCTCTGTCAAATGGATGAAGAATCTCTTACCCCTTATCTGTTGTTCCTCCGTTTTCCAAAAGTTTCCTCATTTCTTGTTCTGAGGATGTGGAGTGGTTAAACTGCAACAACCAAGAGAAAGCACTTTGTCTACAACAGCCCTTCACTTTTGGTTACACAAAGTTTCCCAAATAAGAATCATCTCTGTGCCCTTTTTTTACTCTGCAATCCCAGTTTTTCCTCCTCCATCTCCATGGTATTTCTGTTTCTAAAGGAACTCCTCTCATTCCACAGAGAATCTTTCATCCTGGGGGAGAGAGTCTCACACAATACCTGGAAAATTAACAAAGAAGAATTAAAAAAGAAATTATTTTCTTTTTATTTTTTTCTTTTCTACTCCACGGTCGTGTTTGCACTTATTTTAAGGTAAAGTGGCAGAAAGTTTGAGGGTGTGTGTGTACACAAATCTGTATCTGTGGATATAAGTTTTTGTGTGTACCAAAAGATCTGTCAAATAAATTCGGTGGGCAGAGCAGCAACCAGTAAGCTCAGAAAATTTAAACATAGCCAGCTTACAGTTTCATCATTTCAGGAATTCAGATGTCACAAGTGATAAAATGTTCAATATTTGAAGCCTCAAATTGACAGCAAACCACCTGTGATTTAACAAATGAGCCAGCAAGCTTTGAGGTTAGTGCAATATATCTTTTTAAGACATAAAATACTGGGCAGAGGAAAAAAATAAGCTTTTTTCCCCCCTGCATTTGCTGTTTCTTTTCCCTTTAGAAGTCATTATAGCTAATTACCAACAAGGATTAGCTTTTCCAGTAGGTTATTCTTACAATGTGTCATTTTGAGCTAAACTCTGAACAAATGCAATCATCTAAAAGAGAAAACAGAGATTAATCAGCTAACAGTGAAAGAAACTTGATTACACAAAAGTGGCAAAGCATAAAACCCCCTTGCATTTGCAAGCCATCAAATATTAATTAAAATAATTAAGATTAGGGCGTAGTGCCTGTAAAGATCTTTGTCTCCTACTCCACTTTTATTTTAGCACTCTCTTGATTTGGAGAGACACTTGGGCTGTGCCAATCACACCCTGAAGTGTCTGAGATAATCCTGAGTTCTGTTGTTCTCAGCTCCTGTGAGGAATTCCTTGGAAGATACGATCTGGGACCTGGTTGCTTCCTCTCATCTTTGATTGTGCAGGGATTTTCGTGTTAATGCTGTGAGGAGATGAGAACAGCACCAGGTGAGAAAAGAGATTTCCTGTGGATGAGGGCAGTGAGACAAATCCAATTATCTTTTTTAAAGAAAGCCCTACGAAGAGCCCCCACAAACCAACCAAAACCTACCAAAACCTCCCATCTATCATCCCCATAACATCCCCCCAAACCCTCATCACTCCTACACTGCTGCTCTCCTCGTGTCATGGGAGAAACAAAAAGCAGATTTCCTGTAGAACAGAAAAAGAAGCCAACCTCATCCTCCTGAGGGAAGAAATAATATGAAAAAAAAAATTATACTTGAGGAGCAGGAGGCAGAGAGAAGAGAAAGGGCAAAGGAGGGATCAGGATCAGGGCAGTGGAACAGAGAGAGGTCTTTGGGAAGTTTCCTGGTTTGCAGGGTGAGTTGTGATGGGGAGCTCTGGGCAGCTGAGCAGGACAAACCAGGGCAGAATATCCCCATGGCAAGGTCCAAGTGGTAAAAAGGAGCTCTGAATTCTTCCTTTACGTGAGTGTTTTCTGAATTAATGTCTTTTTCCTCAGAAAGATTTCTCCTCAGGAGTTTTGAGGATCATTAGGGGGAGATTAACACAGATTTCAGCTAAGTTCACAGCAGCAGAAAATAAAATGCTGTGCTCTACTAAAGAAACAAACAATGTTTTACTCACTCTAATAACCCTACTGTAAGTGCATATTTTCTTTCCTGGTAATGATATAATTTAGATTTTGTTATTTCAGAGGGAGAGAATAAACTGTGCAATATCCTACAAACTCTGGAAGACCAAAAACTGAAGGAAAGGACAGTAAATATTCTACAGGTGTGGAACAGAGGGGAAGGAAGAGATGAGAAGGTTGTTGTGTGTTGGGTGAGCTGTGAAGGAGGGATGACACAGAAGATCCCAGTAGATAACATAAATTGATAGAGAGGTTTTCTTCAGATATCTTCTGTCCATTGCTTCTNGAGCTGTGAAGGAGGGATGACACAGAAGATAACATAGTAGATAACATAAATTGATGGAGAGGTTTACTTCAGGTATCTTCTGTCCATTGCTTCTTCTAATCCACTTTATGCAAAAATCTCTCAAATGTTTTATGTCTATAAATTATGCTTAGCTCTCTATAGTAAAAAAAATAAACAAAAATCCAAGACAAAAAATTTATCCAGTTCACTATTCTTCTATATTTATTACCAAGACAATCCTAAAATATGGGAGAGTCTCTCCATTCAACTCCACTGGCTCTCATTGAGACCCTCCCAATCGATTTTCATCACTTAACTGTTCATGTTGAAGAGCAAAAAAAGTGATTAATTACAAAGTTATTGATCTGCCATTTAATCTTTGGAATTTATAGAGACAAATATTGCACTGTTTCAATATTCACATATTTTTTTTTTTAGAAACATTGATGTGTTGATGAACTTTGCAGTGAATTTGTTTTCATACCCCAGCTAGCCATGACACTTGAAGGGTGATGGAGAGCTGATGCTTTGTTAAATAGCAGCAGGTTTTCACAGAAAATTAACTCTTAGGGGAGCAGAGCTGCACATTTAAGTAACATTTAGATGTGTGCAATCCATTACAAAACAACAGCAAGGACAGCAAGACTGTAGAGGGGATAAAGTGAGATTTGACTGTGCAACTTATGAGGAGTAAAAGATACAAGGTACATCTGCAGACTGTGCTAACTTTTTATTCTGTATAAAGATTTTCCTCTTCATGGAGACTGGTTTTTCATTTCAAGTGCAGTGAGCTACAGATAAACAGCTTAGATTATAAATCTGTCCAAGTTCTCCTCATGGTGGAAAGGACAAAGCCACCAGAGGAAGGAAAAGCAGGAATGCAGAAACCAGCCCTGATGGAGGAACATCTCCATGGATGTTCAAATCCTCCCTCTGTTTAAACTCTCATTATCTTGGCCTATTTTGGAGCCCTGGCCTGGGGTGAGAGCAGTGCCCACACAGCTGGATAAGCTCACTGATCTATTCCTGGGTCACCCACAGGCCCCTCTCAGTTGATTTTTTTCCTAAACCTCTGCTGCTGGCAGTCGTGCATGCCCTCAGAGCAAAGGGTTTTTAAACTTTGCCAGTGCTGATTCTCCTTGCACAAATTGTCAAAGGAATGAATCAAGAAGCACAAAAATCTAAAAAAAAAATCTCTGTAGAAATTCTGTTTAATATTGGCAAATACCTTAAAGCAAGCTTGCTTGAGGTGCTAAAAAAGACAACAAATGCTAGCATTTTATTGATTGCAAAGTGAAAAAAACACCACCACCCTTGGCAATGCTAAACAGGAAGTTTTCACTAATGGTTAAAAAACTAATTTGCTGTAGTGCAATGCAATCTCCAAATCCCTGTTCTCCTCTGGTGATTGATCATTCTTCATCCCATGGCTGGCTGAACAATTACTGATCTTTTTTATTTGGTCAGCAGGAAGCTTCCTTGCTGTATCTGGGGCTGCAGGGCTTTGTAGCAGAGCACATTACCATGCCTCTGTAAATCAAGAGATGTGTTACCCAGCTCCCTGAACACAGGAGACCCAGGCTTATAAATGCCATTACAGAAAAAGATAATCCACGACAACAAACATGAGAGTGCATGTGTAATTTACCTGTCACATTCACCCTCCAATGCCCTCCTGTAACAAATTTTTGGCACAACATTTCAATGGAAAGGGATTTTAAAGTTCCACCCACATCTGTAGCATTTTCCACTTTCAGAAGTAGCTGATGTTTAATTTGGTTTTATCTCTCTCCCTGTCTTCCTGTTCGTATTTGGCAGTGAAAAGTGAAGAATGGCCAAGGCAGAGTGACCTGAGAGCCTCACAAAGAACAGTGTTAGGGGCAGAAAAATGATAATCATTTTACTATTTATCTTACCCTTACATAGTGGTGCCTGGGATTTTGCCTTGATGTTTCATACTCTGTGCTCTCATCATGCAGCAGCTCCAAAGGAATCTCTGCAGTTCTGCAAATAACAAATTATTTTAAGTCTCCTGCTTGCTACAAACCTATGAGTTTAGAGATTCCCTGTTTCAGTGAGATCACTCTGAGCACTGGTTCTAAGTCCTGATCTGTTTCCAGGTGAGCTGCCTTTACCCTGGAGGTGTGGTTGTTTTCCTCACTGGGTTGTGCCTACTTTTCCCCTCTGCCCTGACAATCTGTGTTGATATTTCTATTTTTTCTATTTAGATCCTCCCTGCTTTCCTTTTTTTAGAACTGAATTCAGCTTCTCCTTTCCCTGTTCCATCTCACTTTAAGCCAACTATTATTTTGTTTGCTGCAAGGCTTAACAACTCGATATGATAGATTTTCTACAGTGGTATATTTTCTGTATCTTACCCAGCTTGGGTTATGCTAATAACAATATTGAGCACATTTATGCAATTTGAAATAATTGCACAGAGATGAACTAATTATTCAGCACAGGGGGTAAATGAAGGAAGAATTACCATTTGTTTTTTAAATAGAATGAAAGCTGAAGTTACTTGCTCAAGTTCTACAGTGAGTTGGTGTAACAGTAGGTATTGCTACTATTTTATTTTATTTATTTTATTTTTTGAGAAATCAGCTTATAATGCTTTTCAAGACTCAGTGCATTTTCTGTATCAAGGTAGTCTTGATAAATGTATTTCTCTGTTTCTCATTACAATATCAGTGCTGCTTTAGCTGAGCACCTGTGACGCATGAATGTTTTCTATAATTAAACCTGTGAACACCTAATTCAAAAATTACTGGATTCACTTTGTTATGAAGAAAGTTTAGGCTTTGCTCATACAGGCTGATTGTATAAAAAGCAACATATAAATTGATTGTTTCTAGTTTTTGCTTTGGTTGTGTTGAAAACTATCATCTTTATCATTCAGTATGACACAACCACTGCTTTAAAAAAAATACAGCTCAGAAAAATCTAACTGCATGTCAGTCAAGGGCATTGCTAAAAGAAACAATGGAGGAAAAGAAACTTGTTAGAAAGGGTTCTAAAACAAAGCAAGTTGTTCTCCCTCTCTGTTTCCTGTGCTGCTATTTCAGGACAGTAAAACATTTCATTAACTTTGAACAAAATTGGTTAATTTTACATGAAGGTGTGAGAAAAAGTACAAGGTTTTATGCAGACTTCTGCCTGAAGGCATAAAGCAGTACCTGCGATCCCCAGAGCAGCCCTGCACTCTTCAAAGGTTGTGGAAAATTATTCTACACTACTATTTTGCTGCAAAATAATGTTCTGGGCATCTTCCTAAATGTAATAGTTTGTGAAATTACTAAAACTGATTTTTTTTTTTTTTTTTAAAAAATCTGATTTGGATTTTGTCCATTTAATCCATTATATGTAGTCTCCTGCTCTGTGAGTGCACATTGTGTTTTCTCCAGCCTGCCACTGAAGTATTAACTGAAAATATGTGTAGAGGTGAGCCCAGGACCCACTCATCTACAACTCTGCTTTAAAAAGCTTTTCTGGTTGAAATCAAACTATTGGTAACTGCACATGGATGAAGTTTTGTGCCCATCTTCTGTCTCCATCCACCCCAAATTTCCCAGTTTGCTCGTGACAGTGTCCAGAGGGATGGCATGGAGTGCAGTGCTGAAGTCAAGACAGATTGTCTCCAACGCCTGCCCCTTATCTGCCAGACCCATTATCCTGTCATGAGAGGAAATTGGATCGTTTTGATGAGATTTGTTCTTGGCAGATCCATGTGAGCTGTTTTTTATCACGTTTACTGTCCTGTAGGTGCTTTTAAATTGACTCTTAAGTGATTTGTTCTGGTATCTCTCTCTGAATGCTGAAGTTAGACTGGCTGATCTATCATTTTCTAGGCCCTTTCCCTCATTTTGGGAATACCCATGAAGTTTGCCCTTCACCAGTCCTTTAGAAACTTCCTTTTATATCTTCAACAAACTCCTGAAAAGAAGCATTAATGACTCAGAGATTGCATTGGCTGCTTTCCTGGGTACCCCTGGGTGAACTGAATCTGGTCCTGTCAACTTGGATGCATTTAATTTATCCAAATATTTTTCACAGCTTCCTTTTTTTTCCTCTTTTCTTTTTTTTTTTTTTTTTTTTCACTGTGTCCTATTCATCCTCAATTCTGCTCTAATGCACAGAATCTTTTAAACTAATGACTGATATATCCTTTCAGAGGTTTATATGCATGTATTATAAACATCCCATTGTACATGCACAACCCCTTTTATTCATTTTATTAATGTTCATCCCATTAAAGCCCTCAAGATGAGCTTTACAAGGCATTTGAATTATTTTCAAATCACACAGTTACACGCAGGAACAAGGAAATTGCATTACTGGAGAAATCACAGTTACAGAAATCTGTCTGTGATCTAATTGCAGGTGACAATAAATTTTAAGCAGGGGTGCAAGTGAAGAGAGGATAAACTCCCCATCCCCAAAACCTTTCCAGGAGTAACTGAAAAGTAAGTTTAATTCTGATCATGTGATTTTTCTAATCAAAACCCAATTTATTTTCAATGTCTGATTCTGTCAGTTGTAAAGATGGATTCTTCTTGAGTTTAAGTAAAATGTTGTCTCTGAATTTAAACTTTAGCTGTATATTTATTGTGTGTATTTTTTTGGGGGAAAAAAAATTCCAAGCAGTGATTTTAAAATTTTGGGACAGGTTTTGCATTTGAAGAGCAAATACTGGAAAGACCTTCATCATGTGCTGTCTGGTGGGATATTTTTTCCTTTGTTTTCTGTATGCAGAAGTGATTTTCATCTCTGTGTGGGTCTCCAATCCAGATGCATTCTCTATTGCTCCATTTAGACCAAACCTTTGTTACTATGGATTTTCAAAATTGCTCAATTTTCCAAGCTCGTGCAAGAATCTCCCCCTCCAACCCAAGCCAATTTTCCAGCATTTCCCATCCAGTGTGCAATGCCTCATTTCTCCTGATGGCAGCAAGGAGAGTTTGCAGCATCCCTAGGAGTCCCAGAGATATTTTGTGGAACAAACAAAACCCTCAAGGACAATTTGTGTGCAGCCAACACCGACTCAGCAGAGGTCAAGGCAGCTTTTAAAACTCTGTGTACTCACTGTTTGTTTGGAGCACAAAGGCTTTCAAAGGCAGCACAGTTTGGGGAGGATGTCCAAGGCTTTGTGGTGTTCTCTAAAATTTCCAGGATGGGTGTGTGGTCCAGAATGAAGAGCTCATGTGTGAATTTAAACCTCATTACAATGGGAGCAGATCTAAAAGCAGTGCTTGTGTGTTCATAGGTGAAAGAGTCTTGCTCTGAATTCCCTCTGGAGTACATGTGCAGTGTAATTGTTTGAAAAATATCTGTTTATTGTGGCCCAGAAAGGCCCCTGTGAAGAGAAAGGGTGGAAACATCTCTTCCCTCGCTGCATTTTGTCTTTCACTGGTGAAAAACCCCAACAGCAGCACATTGCCTGAGCTTCAGGATAATATAATGATAATATTGCCAGGTTTAGCAGGAACATTTCAGAAGGATGATTTTCCCAATTGTTTTGAAGGACTCTCAAGTGATAAGCAAATATTTAGATAAAAATAGAGAGATCAGCCATCACACTTCAGTATCTTTAACACTTTTCTGTATTAAAGTTCTGTGTATTTTTCTGGAATCGTACCTGACTGTGAATACTCCTCTTGCCACTTTCCCCACATGATTTGTGTGCTGTAAACTGACCCAGGAAAAGCCTTTTGCTCAGCCTGAGCTCCCTGTGCCAGGAAACAACTCTGTTCACCTGGTCCAGCTGTTCAGCTTTTGTATTTCTAGCTGATGATGTCAGGATGGGGTTATCCTCAGAAAGCTGGGTTGTTCTGCCTTGCACCATATTCTGGAACTTGGTAGGGTTTTTTTTTTAATCAGACAAAACCAGAAAAAACCCTGAATGTTTTGCTCTGCAAGTGTCTGGAGAAAGCTGTGGGTCTTGTGGATGTGAGAGATGTAGAAAGATCTGGAATGTGATATCCTGGCTGAGACACAGCAGGGTATTTAATCCACGTGGTTCTAAATCATTCTAAGTAAGGGATCTGAACTTGGCTTTCACCCAATCTAGGATATGCTTTATCTTTTAGAGTGTCTTTCACACATTTTTTTTGCCTGGCAATCAATATGTGCTATTGAAACAGAAATATTGCAGCTCTGGTGAAATGTCTCTGTGGCAGAAATGGGTCTGTCAGTATTTTTTTTCCTTATTTGTCAGCAATCCTTCAATCTGCTGGAGATTCCAGCTGCAGAAGCACTGATGAGACACTGCAGCCTGTGTCAGGCTGTGACTGCAGCCTGCCTTACAAATTCAAAAGCCTCACAGTCAGTTCTGAAAGCTTAAGGAGTGAGATAAGAGACCTCTAAAATATTGAGAATCCCAAAAGTTTCGGGATGTGCTTGCTGAGAGAGGGAGAGAGTGGATATCTGAATTCTTGTTGGAATAATAGTATGGTAGGCTAAAACATTTTTCATGTAAACGCTGATATTTAAATTTTTTATTTCATGTTGTTCTTAAGAGATAAGCTGCACTTGCAAGCTGTTAAGTGATGCAGTTGTCTTAAGTGACATCTCACTGAGGATATTTTAAATTTCACATGCAGTGGTTTCCTTCCCTTTTCCAGATAAGGAAAGTGGCTGTCCATGGAAACACGTTCTGGCATTCCTTTTAATGTCTGTGCACTTGTAAAGATCAATCCACTGGAGTTCTGCATAGTGGGAATGCAGATCCAACCTGGAGCACGGCAGATCTAAATACAGGATATTTTCACCTTGCTTTTGGTTCAATGTGCTGCTGAAAATTGCAGCCTTGGCTCTCGTTGTGCCATTATCTGCTTGCAATCTGTTGAACTCATTCTTCTTGGAGGTAGAGCCCTTCTTACTCTCTGAAAAATGAGCAGAAAGTTTTTTGAATAACCAGTTATAGCTCTGTAGTCCATTAGGGAATTCACTTTTCCCCACAATTGCCCTGCTGTTCCTTTCCAGTGTAGCAGTAGCCAAAATTACAGGTTTACCTTGCCTTTTATATGCAAAATATGAGTTGTGTATCAAATGCATGTGAAATAGTCATGGATTTCAGGAGAGTTAAGAGGAGTATTCAGGAGACAGAAAATGTGAGGGGATTTGTTAATCAGGATGTAAAGAATACAAGTCCTAGAATGAGGAAAGAAATAGAATTGCCTAAAACTCGTATTTTTTTTGATGGATCTCCTCTGGTTTTATTACTATTTTTTTTTTTCCTTGAAACTTGGAGGAGCCATTTTTTCTTATCACTGGGTCATGTGCAAGGTGGAGACTTTTTATTAACATTGCATAGTAAGAAAAAAACAATTAGGTTAAATTCTTGTTGCCATAACCTCCTTGTCAGTTCTGCTTTCACCTTTATCTTCTGCAAATCAGATGAGTGGAAATAAATATTAATCCAGCGAGACTGATGGCAGATTCTTGGTGTTTGTGCATACAACAAGCCTGTCCATCACATTTAGGAATGTTTTATATAAATATAATAATAGATATATAATACATTTATTAAATTGAGTGGTTAGCTGCTGTAATCACAGAGTTTAGGATCACATAAGAAGAGAAAATAGAACCCTTCTCATAAATCCATTGAGCCTTTATCTTTTTCTTAAATGTTATTTTCTTTTTTAAAACTGGACACCAGCTTTTACTGTGATATGAGAATTTGTGCTATTAGATCAAATAATATATTTCTCAATCATTCCCTTACTGTTGTCTTTTATAAAATTAGATTACTTTGTTTAAAAAAAAAATCAATGGAAGGGAAAGAATAAAATTCGGTTTATGAAAATTTTGTTTTACACCAAGATAAAGAGAATGCTCACCCTTCCCAACTAATTAAAAGTTTGTTCTCGAATATGGAACATGAGTGACTGTAAGTGCTGGACTCATTCTGCCACACTGATTATGTGGGATATTGTTGGATGTCAGCAGACAGGGCTGCTGTGCCTTTTTGTGAGGGATAATGGAGAGTGAAAAATGATAATAAGATACCTTTACAGAACATAATTCAAGTTTAGGTATTGTGGCAATGCTCCATTTTATAAATATTTAAAATAATATTTTTTATTTTACTTACAGCTCTGCTCTTGGGACAGACAGGTCTTGGAATGATCCAAGAGTGTCACAAAAATGTAGAAATGGCTTTGGATTTAATTTATATACAACTTGTGATAGACGTGAACCCAGGTGAAAAAAACCAAACCTGTTTTCTTATTCATAAGCTACAAATGCAAAATTTAATATTCTTAATATATCTAATACATAAATTATAATTTTTAGTATATGCCAAATAACAGACATTTAGCAGTTGTAAATTTCCCTTAGAACAAAATTTCAAGAACTTGTAACTCTGGAAAGCTCCCAATCCTCCCTGAAAATTAGAAAATTATTTTCATCTGCGCAGAAATGAAAGGGGAGCAGCTTTTGAGGATCCATGGCTTTTCTAGAGCATCCCTCCTATACAAACATCTTGGGAGAGTTATATATGTGAAGAGCAAGAATGAGAATCACTGCCCAAACTCCACCATGAAAGTGCAAGAATTATCAAAGTGGATCAACAGCGTCTTCCTGAGAGAGGGAGAGGCTCAAACACCCGAAATTGTGTTTCAAATGAAATGTGATCCCCAATTGTTCCCATGACCTCCATCCATTGCTTGAGTGCTTTTAGAAAGATCCTAAACCAAGAAATTCTCTGTTTGCCAAGCAACAAATTCATGGATAATAATTGCCATTAACCTCTTTGTCTTTAATTCCCACTCTATATCCATCAATGGCTTCAAGCTCTTTAAGAAGCAGTTTGTATTCTTTTCAACGCTGTCACATTTTCAAAAGTGACTTTGGAGCCCCAGGGCAAGAGTTTTTCCTGTTTTGATTTCAAAGAGAGACCAAGTCTCTGAGCTTTTTGAAATTCTTCAGGTGAAAAAGAACTTGGGAATTATTAAATTAAGTCTCTTTTTAAAAGTTAGTGCAGAGATCCGAAATCACTTGTTACTTTTCTAAAATGAAGCACAACCACCTTCTAATTAGCTCATTTTGCTTATGAAGTATTTCCTCTTTTTGTGTAGAAAATACTTCAACAGAGTGGTAATTGAAATGCTTCAAAAAGTGGAATTTAAATTATGAATGATACTGTTAGGGAAGACAGCTATTTAAAATAAGAGACAGTTGGTGAAATGCTGTTGAAAGTGCAGTATAAACTGTGAAGAAATAATAACAGGACAAGTTTGTGTCAGGTAACAGAAGCCCAGAGGCTGAAACTGATATATTATAAAAGACAGAATTTATGGCTCATTAGATAAAGTCACAACTCAGCCCGGTGTTCAAACACATGATGCTGGTGGGGGAAAAGGCGTGTAATTAACCAGGCAGACAATTAAGTGGAAAAAAAAAAAAAGTCAGATTTAAAGTTGATCGTGTGAAAGTTTATCACTGGAAGAACTGGCTCCTTCCTGGATTCCCAAAATTGATGCCTCTTTGAACTTTGAGCCTGGGATGTTTAGTGTCTGCTCAGGAAAAGTGAGGAAAAATGGAAAAGGAAATCCTAGGAAAAACAATCTGCTTTCTGGCTGTGTTGGGGTTTATCTTCTTT
>VWYP01008952.1:2321-14569 GCA_013400435.1 Pycnonotus jocosus | reverse complement strand
TTTGATTACACACTGTAACATTAATTTACAATATCCTGCATTCTTAGGAATATGAAAACCCATTGTTTATTATTTTTCATATATTTTAGTTGAGATAGCTGAACAAATTAATTTTTCTGAATGTTCACAGAATCACAAAATGGGAAGGATTGGAAGAGACCACTGGAGGTCATCTGCTCCAACCCCCCTGCTCAAGCAGTGCTCCCTAGAGCACATTACTCAGGATTTGTGCAGGTAGGTTCTTAATATCTCTGGAGAAAGAGACTTCACAACTTCTCTGGGCAGCTTGTTTGAGCACTCAGTCACTTTCACAGGGACATGCTCAGATGGGACTTCTTGTTCTCCAGTGTCAGAATAGGACACAAAATAAAGATGCTTGACTCCAGTCAGCAGGCAGAAGAGAATCAGGAGGGTTTATTGTCTAATTCCTGACACCTTTTATAAGGTGTTCCTATACAGACTAACGGGATTAGTGAATAGGAGCAACACTTCTCTAATCCCATTGGTTAAACTAAAGAAATGGCAAAACACCACCTACAGAAGGCTGTTTTGAGAAACTCCTGGTTGTTTGCTGAATTTGTTTTGAGAGAAGTTAGTTTTTGACAGCTTTTTCCTTGGGAAAAATCAGCAACTGCTTAGCAGGCAAAAATCTCTTAGAAAATCATGTCCATGCTCCAGTTTCTGCCTGTTGCTTGTCATCCTGTTGCTTGGCACCAGCAAGAAGAGCCTGGCTCCATCTTCATGGCACTGTCCTTTCAGACACTTGTATGCGTTGACAAGAACCTCTCTCAGTCGGCATTTCTCAAGGCTGAACAAGCCCAGCTCCCTCAGCCCTTCCCCATAAGAGAGATGCTCCACTCCCTTAATCATCTTTATCACATTCTGCTTGTCTTGCTCCGGTAGCTCCGTGTCTGTCCTGTACTCAGGAGCCCTAACTGAACACTGTACTCCAGACTTGGTCTCACTAGGATTGAATAGAGGGGCAGGATCACCTCCCTGGAGCTGCTGCAAGGCTTTTCCCCCTGCAGGCCAGAAGGCTGTTGGCTGCCTTTGCTGTTAGGGTGCATGGCTGTCTCATAATCAACTTGTTACTCACTACAACATCCATGCCCTTTCCTTAAAAGAAAAAGCAAAGCATAGCAAAGCTGCTTTCCAGCTGTTTTTAACCCAGGCAGTACTGGTGCCTGGGGTAGTTCTTCCCAGGTGGAAGACTTTGCATTTGCCTGTGTTAAACTGCTTGAGATTCCTCTCTGCTCTGTTCTCCAGCCTGTCCAGCTGCCTTTGAATAGCAGCACAACCTTCTGGTATAACAGTCACTCTTCCCAGTTTTTGTCATCTATGAACTTTCCAAGTATATACATTGTCTCAACACACAGGTCATTGATGATGATGTTAGACAGTATTGGCACAGGTATTGATGCTGAGGTACACAACTAATGATCTGCCTGCAACTGGACTTTCTGCTGCCCGCTCTGGGCCTGGCTGTTCAGACAAGTTTCCATCCAACTCTCTTATTACTTGTCTAAAGTATGCTTTGTCAGATTATCTTTGAGAATGACAAGGCTTCAGAAGGTTTCCTACAACTGAGGTGATACGCTCATCCATGAAGCTCTACACCTTGTTATAGAAGTCTATAAATTTGGTTTAACTTGATTTCCTCTGTATAAATCCATGCCGATTATTTTCAGTCACCTTGTGTTATTCATATATTTGGAATGGATTTTCAGGATTAGTTGCTCTACCACCTTTACAGAGACTGATGTGAGGCTCATTTGATACTCCACATATCTTCTTTCTTGCACTTGAAGACAGGAGTGACCTTTGTTCTTTTCCAGCCTTCAGAGACCTCTGCCAATTTACATGACCTTTCAATTATAAGTGAGAATGGCCTCATAATGATGTCAGAGAAATCCCTCCATCAGGCCCATGAACTTGTTCATGTTTGCTCAAGGGTTCTTTAACCTGGTTCTTCACTGCTGAGGGTATGTCTTCCTTCTTCCAGACTTTCTCTCTAGTCTCAGAGCCTAATGGATGCATCAAGGCTGACCTTACTGGCCATGACTGAGGCAAAGAGGGCACTGAGAATCTTGACCTTTTCCATGTTCTTTGTCACCAAGTTCCCAGCTTACTCAGAAAATGGATCCAAGGTTTCCTCTGTCTTTCCTCCTGTTTGTGTTCTTGTAATATCCTTTCCTGTTGCCTTTGACAGCTCTTGCAGATTCAGCCGCAGGTAATTATTCTTTCTTTACCCCATTCTTGCATAACTAAACAGCATCTCTACACTTGTGGATTATTTGTCCCTCCTTCAACCTCTTTAGCACTTCCTTTTTATTTCAGTTCCATCAGGAGCTCCTTGCTCCTTTATGCAGGTCTCCTGCCACCTCTGCTTATTTCCTGCTTGTTGGGATGGACCTTTTTTGAACTTGAAGGAGGCATCAACCAGGTTTCCTGGACTCTTCTCTCTAAGGTCTGTGTTCCTGAATTCAGGCTATGATTTGCTATTTTTCCTTGTGTTCTCTTACCTACATCCTGAACTCTACATCTCATGATCCCTACAGTCAAGACTGCTCAAAAGTTCTGCATCCAAAGACAGTTTTTCTTTGTTTTTAAATGTGAAGTCCACTATTCATTGTTGTCTCCTTGATTACCTGGGCCAGGAAGTTTTTATTAATGCACTTCCTAAGTCCTAGGTTGTTTGTGCCCTGCTATGTTCCCTTTCCAGAAAATACGGGGTTGATTGGAGTAATGCTTGCAAAGCAGGGCCTGTGAATTGAATGTGAAGTTACTTCCAGTTGTTTCAGGAAGGCCCTGGATCAGATGCTCACCCTAGCAAGACTTGTAGTGTTCTGCCTGCTAACCTTGAGCTGTATGCCCTTGCCTGGCTCCTGAACAGTCCCAAGGATGGTATGAACTCCATGTACTCCATGCCTTCCACTCTCACAAAAAGTGTAATGTACGCCGCTCTTTTCTTTGCAGCATGTGCTTCCTGACGTGACTTCATCCATTTCTTGCGGATCTGCAGTCATGTGAGTCATCCCATGGTATCTCTGTGATCCCATGGAGGGCACAGTCTCATAACTGCACACAGACCTGTGACTCCTGCTGTTAGTATTATAGGTATTGGTGTAAAGGCACTTAGAGAGACATGCAAGTTTACTGATTCCCCAGAAAAGGCTTCAAAGCTGCCTCCATCCCATTTGTACTCATTTCTTTCAGGATGGGATATTTTCTTCTAAGAAGCCTAGGATTCTCAGCATAACTCTATCTTTTGAAACCTAGCTTTAGGTAGTAACTTATGTCTTTTTATTTCTTACAACATATGAGTCTTATACTAATTTAGACTTTACTCAGACAATAATATATTAATAGAAATCTAAAATTTCAGAAGCAGGAATTGGATGATGCTATTGGATGGCATTCATGTCAAACATGTATATGATTTTATCCTGTTATGTTCATTAGATCATAGTTGTTATAAGGGATAGCACGCTAAAGTTTTCTGACTCTCACATCTGGTGGTTGCTGGAGTTTACTGACTTTCATTGCTATACATTTTTTTAATTAATATGAATGAAGTGGGGATAATTCTGACCTACTTGAGTTGTGATGAAAGCCCGTGCATCATTTTACTTAGCAAGTTTTTCATTCAAATATGAAACAAAAAAACATGCAGATAAACTTTACGATCTTTTAGGCCTATTTTCTCCCTTTTTCTTTTATCTTTTCCCCTGATTTCAGCTGCAGGTCAAGGATGAAGTTCAAATTACTGAAATGAGTAGAAAATTTCCCTCTTAATTTGTAGACTTGAAAAATATGAAACTTGGCTGGGACTGGGATTACATCTACAATTTTTTCTACTTTAAACACCTAGTGATTTTGGATGCTAAACTGGTGAACAGAATCATTATTACTCAGATAATCAAAATTCTGATATTGTCTCTGTAGTAAGTCCAGAATTTTTGAGAAGGATTGTATGACTTCAGAATATAAGTATACACATGGATCAGTGAGTTCTGATTTAATGTATTTTTTGTCTACATTCATCTTTTAAAAAATGAAATGTCACTGTTGAATAGTATTTCAGGGCTATATAAAGTTTAAAAAAAAATAATTAGTATATTTTTAATGTAGGTTATAACTCCCAATCCTTTAATAAAGAACATCAAGTAGCAGATATTTTAGTTGATGAGCTTGTTGCTGAATTTTCTGGTTTAGAAATTATAAGTAGTTTCATATTTTGAATTCTGGAAAACCTTCTGGGACCCTTGAAGAATGCATAGTGCTTGAGGAATTATATCTGGTCTGTTTGGCCTTGTACTTAGGGCTTGAGAAATCTGTGTGCTATTGATACAACCTGTAGCTTACAAGATCTTTGGGAAAAGGAAACTGTGTATGGATCAAAGGGCAGAGTGTAGTGATCCCAGGTGGAGGACTGTTGCACATTGAGGAGTCAAATATCATTTTTATCCCTCCTTCATGGGGGAGATATTTGCATCGTTGCATAGGAAAATCCATTCAGCAGCTGGGGTTGACAGCGTGTGAAGGAACAAAAGACTACTCACTATTTATATACCTCCTTTTACTTTATCTTACTAAACAGATAAGGCATTTGTTGTTGAGCCTTTTTTACTGCCAATCATGTTCCTTTTCTCTCTGTTTTTGTCTCTCATTCCCTATGCTGCCTTCTCCTCCTCCACTGGTGCAAACCTGCTTTTTTGACATTTTTAAGATAAAAATAAAAGATTAAAAAAAATTGTTAAATACTAAAATGACCACTATATGGTGTGATTTAAAATTAATTTTTATCAAAATAAATGTAAATGTTTAAGATAATCATCCAAAATACTGATAATGAACTTGAAAAAGAAGTATGACATTTGATATATTGAAGGAAATTACTTTATTTTCAAATAATTCATTGAAGTTTAAATATGCTGGAGTTTGTTGGATGGCTGAATTGATCAGGTTATGAATAGTGAAAATAATGGCAGTATATTTTATTCTACAGTTTCTGAGCAACAGTTATGTACTTTGAGTGTATAGAACAAGATTTTAATTCTTGTTAAATTGTTAATAGCACAGTTAATTGTTCCCATTGTGTTTATTAAGTGAGATATGTTGATGAGTATAATCCTAAGTGTGCTAAAACCCACTCTCTTCCTCACTTGTAAAATTGAACTGGAACAGATTTTCTGTGCAGTTTTACCCCAGTACCACCTTGCCCTCATTTCTGATTCTTGATGTAAGTGGAATTTTAAAATGCTTTTTGAAATCCCTACCATTGTTCTGCCTTTATATCTGAGGAGATTTGAGCTCAAGGGTTTTATAGTAAAAGGTAGTTTGGAGGTGTCCTGACTTCCACGTCATCTAGTCTCTGTAGGTGCTCAATGAACATGCAATTGTTTCTTTCTCTTGCATGAAGGAAAACAGAAGAGTAAGTGGAATTAAAGTAACATGAAACTTTGGAGTCACCAGCTTTCTTTTTGTTGGTTTAGCAGCTTTATCAGGGTGATAAAACTTCTCTGTCTATTCCAAGTTTGCTGCTTGTGAATATTCCTTTTATTTTTCAGTGTGTGAATATTTCATGTTGCTTAATTTTGGTCACAGAAGCTTGATTTTATTTCCTACTGGTGAGTACCAAGACTTCTTTGATTTCTAGAGGTGATGTACTTTTATAGTTCTATAATAATAATACAACCATGAGGGCAGATTTTATTCCTATTCATTCTTTACATATACTTTCTGTGTGTATTTTCTCCTGCTACTTTTATGTATTTCCAAAGACAAAACAACATGGAGGTATATAGCCAGAAAAATAAAAAAAGGTATAACTAAAATAAATTCAATATCATTGGTTAGAAATGAATTTTCTTTTTTTTTTTAAACTTGATCCTCCATAAAAAGTAGTATCTGTAATTCCTGTCACACAAAATTGCATTTTTTTCCTGTAGTAGTTTAAGTAGCATATAATAAATAGTTTTGAAAGAGGTATTTTCTTAATAATGTAACTTTTTACTGGGCTGTGTTAATTTTCCTCTTCATATGTGACAGTACAGCTTAAGAAACAGCTAACCACTCATCATGAATTATAGACTTGCAAAGTTAATGTTGTTACAGCAATTAGATACTTTGATCTGTACTAGAACATGTTAAGAAAGTCATTAGACAGATTTGCTGTGCATAATGAACATAAAAGCTATTTGTATATGATTTCAAAAAGGCAAACATTAATTGGAAGCAAAGTATAGCCTTGGGGTATTGCAAGAAGTCTCTGATTTCAAGCAGATGATTTACTTGCTTTATTTTACTGCGACTTTTTCCTTTAAAATGAATTGGAATATAAAGCTCTCAAAGACTTTGAGTGAGTTTGTAGCCTTTTAAAGATTGATTTTTTTAGCTTTTAAAGACCAGTGATTTATATTATCTTTTGTGACAAAATGTCCAGCACACAGTTGGTTAAACACATCATGCAAGGGGTCAACAAAAGCTTCACAGATGGGGTACCCTTGAACTATTCTTGTAGCAATTGAGGTCGCATTGAACTGGCAGCCTGTCAGTATTGGGTTTCTGCAGGGATCCATCTCAGGCCCAGGGCTCTTCGATGTCTTCTTAAAAACTTGGATTCAGAACTCAAAGGTACACTAAGGAATTCACCAATAGTGCTGGATTGGGAGGAGCTGTTNCAGGGATCCATCTCAGGCCCAGGGCTCTTCGATGTCTTCTTAAAAACTTGGATTCAGAACTCAAAGGTACACTAAGGAATTCACCAATAGTGCTGGATTGGGAGGAGCTGTTGACTCCCTCAAAGGCAGAGGCCCGGCAGAGACCTCGACAAATCAGGGGTCTGGGCAATCACCAGCAAAAGGAATTTCAACAGGGGAAATTGCTGGATTCTGCGTCTGGAATGGGGCAACCCTGGATTGTATGGACAGACCAGGGAATGAGACACTGGAAAGCAGTGCCATGGAAAGGGACCTGGGGGTCCTGGCAAGTTGAACATGAGCCAGCAGTGCCCTGGCAGCCAGGAGGGACAACCCTGTCCTGGGGTGCATCAGGCACAGCATCACCAGCCAGGCAAGGGAGGGGATTGTCCTGCTCTGCTCTGAGTTTTGTATTCTTTGAGAAGAATACAAAACTATTAGTGAGCAGCCAAAAGAGGACTGTGAAGATGGAGAATTGTTTAGAAGGGCAGCTGTATGAGGAGGGGCTGAAAGTCACTGGGTCAGTTCAGCCTGGAGGAGACTGAGGACAGACCTCACTGCAGTTACAACTTCCTCATAAGGGGAAGAGAAGGGGCAGGCACTGATCTGTCCTCTGTGGTACCCAGTGACAGGACCTGAGGGAATGGCCTGATGCTGGGTTGGGGGAGGTTTAGCCTGGATGTTAGAAAAAGGTTCTTCACCGAGAGGGTGGTTGGGCACTGGAACAGCTCCCCAGGGAAGAGGTCACAGCTCCAGCTGAATTCACTAAGGACAAGGATCTCAGGCATGGTGTGATTCTTCAGGTTGTCCTGTGCTGGGCCAAGAGATAGTTTTTTAGGTCTATTCCAATTTAGGACATTCTAGGATTCTATGTTTTTCTTTTTCCTATGATTCTGCATCTGTTGATTCAACAGTGAGATTGCTACATACAGGAAATACCATGCTAGTACCTAAAGAAAGTTGATAATTTCCATATTCTGGGGGTTTAGATAAAAATATCCTCTCTATGTTTTGGCACTGTTTATTAACATTGGAAATTTAAATTTTAAACTTATATACACATATTTGATTATGGCCGAAGTTTTGTCTTCATGTGAAAGTGACAAATTTCTAAAGCACACAAGGTAATGTTAATGATTCTTTTATTCAGATTTCACTCTTCTCTTTTTCTATAGTGTTTTTAGACATGAATGTACTGCATCATAGCTAGTTAATATTCTGAAATTGAAAAGCCTGTCCAGAAAAGAGTAGAAATGTGGGGAAAAAGCACAGATCAGATTAATTCTTCTGCTTCTTTAAAAGAATGTCTTCTTATAGTATAAGAATACTGCAAGCTGTAGTCTTTAAACGTGGCAGCTCAGGAGAAGCACAGTTTCTAGGCATTCTGGAGAAATAGTATTAATGTTTTAAAACTATTCCAACATATTTATATAGGCTAGGAGTTATTGCCTGAGAGATCATAGAAGAAGCATACAAATGCAGATACCTGAATGTGAGTGTGAAAGATATTTTTCAGTATTTCACTATTAGAACATTCTGGTGCCTTTTTAATACTTAAAACTTACCCCTGGCATAGCTGTTGCATTTTACAGAGATTAAGACTTTAATCTGGTTTGATGTGGTAACTGGCACGTGATTTATTATTTGCATTTCAGTATGATTTAAAATGTGCACGAAATGCAGAATCTGGATCTGTTTCTCCTCTGCAGCAGGTGCCAGAGCAGATATAAATGATGCAGATTGTCTTGCCCTGTGGGAACAAACCCTATGGGAGTTTGAGCTGGTGGTGCCCCAGCATTATCCGGGGTCTGTGGCACTTGCAGTGAACTCCTTCATAGCACAATTAAAGGTGGCACTTTCACAAGTGGCTCCACCAGTCACAGGTGTGTTGGTAAGCCACATGTCATGGTCTGGCAACATGTTTAACTGAGAATGAACCCAGCTGATTAGAAAAAGAGCATTGGCCCTGTAAGAGCTGTTGGGTTTGATCGTTAAAGAGGAGGTAACTATATATAAAAGAAGGCTAGTTATCACGTAGTCTTGACCTAAGAGCTCTAATGCCCCAAGTTAACAAGAACAAAAAGTCTCTGCAGCCTGGCATCTAGAGAGGCACGCATGCAGCCAGCAAAGAGCCTGCAGTATTGTTGCTCCAGGCAACCAGCTGTTCCTGGAGAGAATCTGCAGCCCTGAACACCACACAGCCAAATAACCTGTGAGATGGCATTGTCTCTCCTTTTACATTTACACTTCTATTATTTAGAATAGGATTAAAAAGTACACATCTTCAAAGACAATTATTACATTTATTAATTGATGGCTTGTGCTGGTTTGAAAAAGATGATAGAATAGGACAAGGATTATTTTTTGTGCTATCAACACAATCAAACAGCTATTATCATCTGTTTCTTCCTTACAACCTTAGAATCTATTGAATAGTCTTTACCTCAACCCACAACTTTTCTCACTTTGACCCCTCCAATTTGCTTCCCCATTCCCAACGGCAAAGAATAGAGGAAGGTGAGTGAGCAGCTCTGAGGGTTTCTGCTGTCACCTGTAGCTAAATAGCAACACAGGTAACTGAAAGTATACAATGTTCTTGCTTTTTTCATGTGTAGTCATTGCATTCCAATATTATGGAATTTGATTTTTTATTATGTCAGGGAAACCAGCTGTGATAGAATCCCTAAATGCATACATATTTTCTCACAGGAAACATCAATATGTCTAATAGAAGAACTTTCCATCCAAACGGCAAGCAAAAGTGGTGTCAGTCTTGTAATATAAATAATAGTAATCCCCCCTATTCAATAAGCTTGAAAACTTTTTTCAGAAGCAATTATATGTTTTGACAAAACGCACAATATATAATGTCTGTTAAAGAAAAATAGTAACAATTGGCTTATGTTATTCAAGTGAATCCCTGTTCTTCAGCCTTTAACACCCCTGATCACAATTCTTGAAACATCAGAGTATTTTCTGGATATAGTTTGCCAGTGTTTTTTTGTTTTATTTATTGTTGAAATAAATAGTTGAAAGCAATGTTCATCAAAACAATTTATAACAGTTAGTTCAGCAGAGGAAGAAATTAACCAAAATACAAAGTAAATAAGGGACTTAGGAGAAAGTACTAATGTTGATATTAAGGCTATTTATAAATGGCTTACTTAATTATTCAGTGATGTACAGCTTGCTTTATTGGAAAACACAGAAGTTGCTTAGTAGCACATTGCATCAAAACACAATGGTTCAGAGCACAGAGTTGGACTACCATCAGAATATAAATGTAACAGATGTGTTTTATTGGCATCTACCCTAGAAGGATTATTGGTGTACAAAGATGAAGGCATAAATTTGGCCAGAGAATAAAAAATTTTAATCCTTTTGGGGCATTGCAAGTATGCAGAAGAAAAAATGGTGTTAACTGGGATAGGAACAAAGAGTACTGTAATATTTCCTTTCAAAGCTCAATTTATGTGGAGAAATAATAAGACATCTCATCTCATATCTGACAGAATTAATTATTTTGAAAAATACTCTTTGCATAAAAATGGTGCTGGTTACAGTATAGCATATAAAAGTGCATGGAGTAACCATGACAATTAGAAACATGAAGCTAATTAGACCTGCAAAACGTTTTGCTTCGAAACCAGAATGAAATGGAGCCCAGGTAATCAGTAAGTGTTTGTTTGGATCCCTTATTATCAAAATGGACACATTTGAACAGACAGCAAATACATAATAAATGCTAGTGAGCAAGCTGTTTACAACTGCAGAAGAAATGTCAGCATTTTTTAAAACTAGAAACAGTGTCTATATCAAGTTGCATTTGTAATATTATATTTCCCTTTTATTTTTCCTTCCCCACCATGAGAACTACTAGAAAAAGTGATATTGCATGTCATTGGATGAGAGATGTGACTGTCAAGTATGGAAAACTTCAAACAAATATATAAAGTTTGTGTTGGGGAACTTCTGTGGTAGTCAGTTTGTGTTAAGATACAGCACTTAAGGTTATATTAACAAGAGAGCAAACAAGAAGCCCCTAACAAGTTCTTTATTGAAAGTTAAATGAACAGCTGTACCCTTAAATATAAATTATGAAATTTAATACACCTTTAAAATTACATGGGATTACATCTGATATTGTAGCCAAGAACTTTGTCAATACTCTGTAGCTTAGCTGAGACAATATCTGTAGTTATACCTGTAAACTCACTAAGAATGGAAAGAAGAATGTTTTAATATTTTTAATAGCATAATTTAAAGTAGAAGAATGTGAAAATATGGAGAAGAGAGGAATGAAATATAATTAGGGATAATAAGATTTCTCATTTATGTATTTTTTGACAGCTGGACTTGATGACCTAAAACATCTTTTTGAACCTTAATTATTCTATGATTCTTAATGCAAGGATAAACATACATTCAAGGATTTTTGAAGTGAATTACAAACAGACAAAAGGGTTTTTTTTCAAAAGCTCATGGTTCAGTTGCAAAACTTACCGTTCCTAAATATTTTCAGAGTCAAAACCTTGACATGGTTCGCTGTCAGTGATGGCTGAGCACGTGAATGGGTTCTCCAGGGAAGTGATCACTCCACCAGCCTGAGAGAGCTCAGGAAGTACTCAGATAATGCTCTCAGACACTTGGTGTGACTCTTGGGGAGTACTGTGCAGGGCCAGGAGTTGGACTCTGTGAGCCTGATGGATCCTTTCCTTATTCTATACATATACAGCATATCCTATAACCCTATGGAATGTATACAGTGTTGTATGAAAAAAGTTAAACATGGAAAATGAAAAGAAAGATGTCTGATTTCATGACAGAAACAGATAATTTTCTTGCTTTGTCTTAGGAAGAAAATTTACCAGTTCTTTTGGAATTCGTATACATTTCTCTGAAGAAAATATTTTGCAGAGATATTGAAATGAGAAATGTCTTGCCATTGTATTTACTTTTCTCCTGTGCTCCTAGTACTTAAGAATAACTTTGGTAAAATATTTTGCGTTCATTGTTTACATTTTTAAGTTAGCTCCCCAACCTGGACATATAAATTGTTTCAGATATGGAAGACAAAGCACCTTTTTCAGTTACGAATTTCATGTTTGTATTACCAGTGAAAGTAATCAATTAATTTTGTGCCAAGAAGGTGAACTGGAGCACAGGTTTTGTTTTCAAATTTTAACTTACCAAATGTGAACTTGATAGATCACAAATGAGATCACTATATTAATGCTGTGCTCTGTAAAGTGAACTATGTGAAATAAGTCAAGGCTAGGACTTTAAAATCTTCCATAAAATCATTCTGTCAATCAGAGTGTCAAGAAACACTGACAGACACTGACACACAATGAACCCCTGCTTAGATACTTTAAAAGGCAGTTTGCTACAGTGCATTCAATGTATAGTTATTCCAAAGTACATTATAATGACTGGCATACATGTATATATTAGTTAACATATGAAGAGAGTATGGTTATAAAGTGAGGTAAAGGTAAAGCTAGGCCCTGGTATAACCAAATTTCACGTGTTCAGTTAACCTTTTTT